>JAODAL010007184.1:0-127329 GCA_025379985.1 Phyllomedusa bahiana | reverse complement strand
GGGGAACGGACGATCTCCTCCGCGTCTCTCTTAGTTATTGCGACCGGATTGTCGCGAAAATTTTAACGGGTTATCCGCCCTCCCCGGAGCGATCCGGGGTCGGGGCCGATGCTGCGGGATGTCAGCTGTAATATACAGCTGACACCCCGCGCCGATCACTCGAACTCTGCTTGAGAGTTCACGCGATCCTCAGGACGTATCCATACGTCCAGGTGCGTTAACCCCCAAACGACCTGGACGTATGGATACGCCTAAGGTCGTTAAGGGGTTAAAATGAGGGGACAAAAAATGTAAGCATGTACATGCTTAGTTACCATAAGAAAAATGCTATGGTTTAAGAGAACAAGCTGTTTCATTAGTGCTTAGTAACGAACTTTAAGTCCAGGTCGGGTTACGGGAGAGAGAGATAGATAGAGATAGAGAGACAGAAAAAGAGAGAGAATCGCTGTCTGGGCTTCTGGCCATGCTCGCATCAGCTCCTGGCTCCCACTCCGCCCATAATCACCTGGTCCCATCCTGCTTCCTCCTCAGCTCTCTGTCTTCCTCCTGTGAAATGCGAATTCCCTGTTGACCTTTAAGGGCACTCTGCTGTGCTTTCCCTAGCGAATCCTGTTATGCTACTATCTGCTATACTTGTATCAGGTGCAGCAGGTGTGTATTGAAAACATTAAACTCTGTTGGTACCTTGTATATCCATTGATTACATCTAGAAACTGTCTATATTCTATTTGCATAAGCCATTCTCTATTTCTATGACCCTTGACCAGTTAATTCAGATATTATACGCTTGGAATGCACAGCTTTTGCAAGAAAACTACCTTCAGAATGTATTTGTTCTGAAAGATGCTGAAATCAACGATGGACTCATAAATGCTCACAAATATTAGCTATACAGCAAAAACAGACAAGATGGCGCAGAAGTATATTTTAAACCAGCAACAACACCCAAGCCAGACGTATTTCCCCTGAACAAAACAACTCCATTTAAGGAAATGTGTTTTGCTGAGACTGGCAATATTATGCAATGCATGCAGAAAATGAAGGGCTGATGTACATCACACCGGGCCCCTTATTAGGTACACCATGCTAGTTAACGGTTGGAACCCCCTTTGCCTTCAGAACTGCCTCAATCTCGTGGCATAGATTCCACAAGGTGTTGCAAAAGATGCTCAATTGGGACCAAGATGCCAAGAAAAAGTGCCAAGAAAAATTCCCACACCATGACACCACCCCTACCAGCCTGAACCGTTTTATACAAGGCAGGATGGATCCATGGCTTTCATGTTCTTGACGCCAAATTCTGACCCTACCATCCGAATGTCGCAGCAGAAATCGAGACTCATCAGACCAGGCAACTTTTTTCCAATCTTCTACTGGTCCAATTTCGATGACTTGGCAAATTGGAGCCTCATTTCCTGTTCTTATAGACAAAGGAGTGGCACCCGGTGTGGTCTTCTGCTGCTGTAGCCCATCTGCCTCAAAAGTTCGCCGTACTGTGGTTCAGAATGCTCTTCTGCCTACCTTGGTTGTAACGGGTGGCTATTTGAGTCACTGTTGCCTTTCTATCATCTCAAACATCTGCCCATTCTCCTTTGACCTCTGCATCAAAAAGGGCATTTCCCGCCCACAGGACTGCCGCTCACTGGATGTTTTTTCTTTTCGGACCATTCTCTGAAAACCCCCTAGAGATGGTTGTGCGTGAAAATCCCAGAGATCAACATTTCTGAAATAATCAGACCAGCCCTTCTGGCACCAACAACCATGCCACGTTCAAAGGCACTCAAATCACCTTTCTTCCCCATACTGATCTCGTTTGAACTGCAGGAGATTGTCTTGACCATGTCTACATCCCCTAAATGCACTGAGTTGCCGCCATGTGATTGGGCTGATTAGAAATTAAGTGTTAACGAGCAGTTGGACAGGTGTACCTAATAAAGTGGCCGGTGAGTGTATATCACCATATTTGAATATGTATTTGATTTCCTTATAAACATGCCTCCCCCAAAGCTAATTAACCAATGGTCAAACAACACAATGTATACGTATCACACACTAAAAAGTTTCTACTTCCTGATAATAAATCAGAACTGCTCTCCAACAAATTTGTGTGGATGTACTTCCTGGGGCTCCAGGTTTACAGCAAATATATATTAATTTGGGGGAGATAGCAATCACAAGAGTACAATACAAAAGGTTAAACTGTACTTTCACATTGGTGTCGTGACCCGTAAAATGGAACGAAGGAAGCGCAGAGGAGCTCTCGCTCTTCTGGGGCGTAGCCCCCCGTGCCGTTCAATCTGGGGACCTGAACAATTCGTGACTAGTCAACATACACGGGAAGAAACTGTTTTCTTTTGAACTCAGCCTCTTATTCCGTTTCAGGCTGGCTATATTGTCTGACCGTGGTTGCCCCATTAAGACATAACCTGACAATGCCAAGGGGGTGGCTCCCTGTTTTATTCTTGCAAGCGTAACGTGTGCTTGTGGTTTGGCCTCACGCCATTGCCATCTCTGGTTCTCTGATATATTGCTCTTGATATATCGGGCGGCTAATGCCTCGCTGTTATCTGCCAGTTTAAACTTCCCCTGTTTACTACGCAGCAGAAATTTCACTGTTGAGAGCTAACAGTCTGTCAAAGTGAGGGAAAAATCCTTCATGCATTTTCTAATAAACAATGATTTCCTGTTGACTGGACTATTTGATTTCTTTTTCTTTATTTTTTCGGGGAAAGGGGAAGCGGGTTTTAGGGTTAAACCCTTTAAATGGGGTGCGGACAATCGTTTTGTCCCGGTAACTGGTTTTTAAGATACCTGTCAATGGACAGAAGAATTCCTGTGTATTCCTTGTGATAAAGTAACAGAAAATACCTGTCGACAGCCGATTAAAAACTTGTGGCAACAGAGGAGATTCCTTTTACGCTGTTACAGTAGACAAAGAAATTAGACAGGAAAGAGTTATACCTTTTTCGGGTGATAACTGGCTTCCTTTAACTTTTTGGGCACAGAACAGGGCCCCTTGAGATAACACAACTCCTTTTTTTTCCTTTTTTCCTCCGCCTGGGCACCACATTAAATCGGAATACTTCCTGCTTTTACCGGGGCACCACAAAGTTTTTTCAACTGTTTTTAGAGACACACAGTTTGTTTAATATCGTGTCCCCATTGCACTCAATATATGGTGTTTCACCACGAGCGCTGTCTTTATCTGGAGGGGGCGAATTGATTCTAACAATGAATTCATTAGAATTTCAAAAACTTAGTTTCGAACGAATTCAAAGTTTGGGGTAATTCGCGGGAACGAATGTTTTTTAATTTGGAATAAAAGGGCTGCGAGCACATGGCTTTACAGGGAAAAAAAAAGAACCTGGGGGAAGAAGGCTAGCCTGCATACATGTGCAAATGAAGCCATCAAACCGGCGGGTTTTCTGGGGGTCACCCACATTAATCCGGGCGCACCTGACTCAATCCTCTCACGTACGATAGGAAGGGTGCTCCAGGGCGCTTATGAATTCTTTTATTAATAATTCATTTTTATACACGTTTTTTTGGGGTTCACAGCTTTCTGAGACTGCTTCTCTCGTTCAAATTCGTTTTTTCGGGGGTTTGGAACTGCCCCGTGCCCCAATACTTTAATGACTGCTCACAGACTTTTAAATACCAAGGGGAAAACAACCTGTTCCTTTGATTCATTTAAAGAAACAGCGTTTTTACAATCCAATCCCACTCATTTTTAGTTGCTCATTTCTTTACCAATTTACACCGGGGGTTAAATTTAAGTTTTTGTTCTCGTTTGGTCACAAAAAAAACTTTTCTTTTCACCCCAAAAAATACTTTTTTCCTGCAAATTTCAAACCGGATTTAATTACAAGTTTTTTTCGTTGTTTTACCTAAAATACAGCTTTTTAAACACGCTAAAAAGCGGTAATTATTGGTTGCTAAATTTTCTTTTGCGAAATTTATATCCAGGGGTTAATTTAAGCTTTTTTTCTCCCCGTTGTGGTCACTAAAATAAAATGTTCTTTTTCCACCGCCAAAAAAACATTTACCTGTACATAATTCAAACCCGAAGAAATTTACAATTTTTTTTCTTGTTTGTACCGAAAAATACACCCCTTTTTAACACGCACAAAGCTGGAAATTTTTTGGCAGCATTTTTTTTTTTGCGCAATTACATCCGGGGGTTTAACAATATTTTTCGCATTTACCATAAAAGAAACTTTTTTTTTACCCCAAAAGAAAAATTTTTGCCTTAGCATAATTCAATAAAAATTAAATTTAAGCGTTTGTTTTTATTTCAAAAAAATTACATAGTGTTTTTAAAGGGAAACATACAATAAATTTTTCTTGCCCATTTTTTGGGAGCGCAATTTATACCAAAGGTTACTTTTTTTCATTTTTAAAATACAGGGGTGTATTAAAATTGCAGAATCTTCATCAAAAGGCACATTTTGAAAAAATAATGTCCAAAGGGGGCAGGTTTTTGCGACTGGCATTTTCAAAACTTTTTCCCCTGGACCCCAAAACCACCCAGGGTTGAAGGGGCACCTGAGCCAAAATCCGGGGGCCAGGGGCCTTTTTTTTTCCAAAAGGCGATTGGTTGCTAGGGCATCCATCCCCCGTAAAACCAAACCCCAAAGATCTAAATGCAACAAACCCCTTGGGGAATGGCCCCGGGGCGGTCCCCCCCACCCTTCCCAACCCCCCTGCCCATTTCCCTACCAAATTACAAAAGGGTTTGGGCCTCAACCCATATGCGGGAAAACAATTTTGAGAAGGAGTCCGTTTGGGCGAAAAAGGGGCCAACATCCCTGCTTCCCTTTAGGCGGGGGTTTGGTTAAAGGTGGATATCTGTTGTGAGGGTCACCTTTGCATACCAAACCGGTTTATAGGGCACATGACGTGAAACACAAATCGATGATATACCGACCGCACTTGGGGGCCGGGTGAAGCAAGGGCTTCATCATCGTCAAGAAAGGGCCAGCTTGCCTCAGCACGCACAGCCACAAGTGGTTGTGTGGGGCCCTGGTCACAGGGGAACAGGGGAGGGCGGGGGCCAACCCCACGGGGGAGAAAACCCCTTCGCAGGGCCAAGAAATAGCGGCACAGGGCCAGACGCGGGCAGTACAAATAATCGGACTTGGCGTAAAAAACACTACTCGCCGGGTGGGATTCTTTTCTAAACACCGGAGGAACCGAATAGGGTATATGTAGAATCTTGGCGAAATGAAGCGGGCCCGGGAGCTAATGTTTGGGACCACCCCCCTGCGTCAACACATGCAGCTCACCAAAACCGGGGTGGCCTGGGAGAAAAAGTGGGTCAGATTGGTGGTCCTCCGCCGCCGCAGCAACACACGCCCTGGGACCATGCCATTTCAAACCCTCAAGCTCCACCACCCTACAAAGGGGGGTGTTTTTTCCCTTTTCCATCATTCCCCGCCAGATCTCCTCTCACCCCTACTCATGGCGCCAGCATCATTTAAACATTGCAAAGATAACATATGGGCCAACATCCTAAGGCAGAAGCTGACCGGCCCTTCCAATTGGGGGGACCCCGTACCAAACCTTTTTAAATGGGGGACTCTGCCCTTCAGAGAAATAAGGCTTTTTCCGAGCCGAATGGGGGTTTCCCCAAACCCTAATTTTTTTTTCTATCAAACATACCAGCACTTCATAAATATAAACAAAGGGGGCCTCCTTGAGCTTCGTTTGTTCCAGGGTTTACGGCAGCGCGACATGTAAGCTGAACTAGGTCAGCCAAATTCCTTTACGGCCCCCTGGTGAATTGGGTTTGCCCAGGGACACCAACAAATTGGGCAGGGGACCCCTTTTTCCTCCCCTTGTCAAACTCGGCTCCCCCCCAAATTTCCCCCTCCTCCTCCTCCCCACCACCCTCATCCACCTCCACAAGTACTGCTCCATCTACCACATTGTAGGGCACAGTGGGGTCACGCATTTTTAACCTGGCTTGCCTCGGGGAACGAAGACACGCAGGGGGGGAACTCCCCCGGCATGCAGCAAGAAATCGAGTTGGCTTTTCCCCCGCCAACTGTAAAACGGAACCATGGGGACACAAGGGGTAACAGGGCCGTGCTGCACCGAGGAGGGTGGCCATCCCCTGCATGGCAGGTTTCAATCTGGTTGTGAAAAGGGGCCGAATCTTCCCCCATCTTTAGAAATCGAAAAGGGCCCAAAAACTGTTTATCACTTCATCCTTCCTAAAAACCAACACCCTACTCAGTTCGTGGCAAACGCCCCCCCCCCAAAACACTGATATGCGATGTTTCCACCCGTTGGAAAATTTCCCGCCTCACATTTACCGCTGTAGAACAAGAAAGGCCAAAACGATTTTTTGATGATCCAGGCAGACGGGGGTACTCCCCTTGTAAACACGATTCACCTGGCACTCTGCTGACACCCCTTTTTGTTGAGGCCTTTGAGGGCCACGTTTTTTTGCATCGCCGGGCTACGGGTGAATAACCATTCCACTCTTTATTTCCCGGAACAATGCGAAAAATCTTCGGGCGGGGGCGGGATTGGGGACTACACTCGTCCACAAGTCCATGGGGCTGAAGGAGGAGGGGGACATTTGGGGCAAACATTGTCGTAAATTTTGATTTTCTACCCAGTGACAAAAAAGGGGCAGGGCACTGGGGGAAATGGGGAAAGGGGAAACAGGGAATTACCCCAACACCCGGCATATACAGGAGATGGAGGAGGGGGCCCCCCGAGTCCCCCTGTCAAAGGCCCCCCATGCGATTTTGCCTGCAGTTTTCGCCGAAAGTCACCAACCCAGAATGACTTCCGGCTCTCCCCCTATTGGACCCTCCTTACCTCCAAAATGGGGGGCTTTTTTCCCACTCGAAGGGGGACAAACTCAAAAAAAAAGGGGAAAACCCCCGATCATTGGCCGCGGGCCCATTTCCGATCGTCCCTCCCTACAGTCTGACCGGGGGGGGCTTTAGGGTCACTACACTGGGGAGCTGCTGCTGGGGGAAGGTGGGGGGGGGGGGGGTGGGTAAGAGCAGTACCAGCTCCATCAGCAGCAACCTAAGTCTGGAGTCACTGATGAGTAGCTTCCTTCACCCGCCTAGTGAGGAGGGCAGTCGCCAGCAGCAGCAGCAACAGGACCTGGAGAAGACCCTGAACCAACAGGTCGAAGCCTACTTGGACAGCACTCTGCCACCACAGATAGAAGATCCGCTGGACTAATGGGCAGCCAAACTGGATGTGTGGCCGCAACTTGCCGAGTTTGCAGTGGAGAAGCTGTCCTGTCCGGCCAGTAGTGTGGCATCAGAGCGGGTGTTCAGTGCGGCGGGGGCCATCGTTACCCCAAGGAGAACCGGCTTGTACACGGGAAATGTGGAACGGCTGACCTTTGTCAAGATGAATCAGGCGTGGATCGGCCAGGATTTCCACACACCAATGCCTTAGGTGTCAGACTACATCAGCCATGACGCCTCACCCAAACTGTGAGAAAACTGGGTTCAAACCCCCTGCCTCAGCCACTATTCTGATGCCGCCACCCGCCTGATGCCACACATCTGCTGCCAGGTTCTCCTTCTGCCACCAACCATCTTTACCAGGGACTGGTATTGCCACCCACCTCCACACTCTGTCATTGTGCCACTCTGTGACCTCATGCTGCTGCTGCTGCCGTGCCCTCCACACTGTGTCATTGTGCCACTTTGTGGCCTACTCCTGTTTTTGCCACCTCCAGAATGTCATTGTGCCACTGTCTGACCTCATGCTGCTGCTGTGGCTGCTGCCGTGCCCTCCAAACTGTGTCATTGTGCCACTCTCTGACCTCATGCTGCTGCTGCCGTCACCTCCACTCTCTGTCATTGTGCCACTCTGTGGCCTACTACTGTTTTGCCACCTCCAGAATGTCATTGTGCCACTGTCTGACCTCATGCTGCTGCTGTGGCTGCTGCCGTGCCCTCTACACTGTGTCATTGTGCCACTTTTTGGCCTACATCTGTTTTGCCACCTCCAGAATGTCATTGTGCCACTGCCTGACCTCATGCTGCTGCTGTGGCTGTTGCGATGACCTCCACTCTCTGTCATTGTGCCACTCTCTGACCTCATGCTGCTGCTGCCGTCACCTCCACTCTCTGTCATTGTGCCACTCTGTGGCCTACTACTGTTTTGCCACCTCCAGAATGTTATTGTGCCACTGTCTGACCTCATGCTGCTGCTGTGGCTGCTGCCGTGCCCTCCACACTGTGTCATTGTGCCACTCTGTGGCCTACTCCTGTTTTTCCACCTCCGGAATGTCATTGTGCTACTGTCTGACTTCATGCTGCTGCTGTGGCTGCTGCTTTGCCCTCCACACTGTGTCATTGTGCCACTCTGTGGCCTACTCCTGTTTTGCCACCTCCAGAATGTCATTGTGCCACTGCCTGACCTCATGCTGCTGCTGTGGCTGCTGCCGTGCCCTCCCCTCTCTGTCATTGTGCCACTCTGTGGCCTACTACTGTTTTGCCACCTCCAGAATGTCATTGTGCCACTGCCTGACCTCATACTGCAGCTCTGGCTGTTGCCGTGCCCTCCACACTGTGTCATTGTGCCACTCTAAGAACTCATGCTGCTGCTGCCGTGACGTCCACTCTCTGTCATTGTGCCACTCTGTGGCCTACTACTGTTTTGCCACCTCCAGAATGTCATTGTGCCACTGTCTGACCTCATGCTGCTGCTGTGGCTGCTGCCGTGCCCTCTACACTGTGTCATTGTGCCACTCTGTGGCCTACTCCTGTTTTGCCACCTCCGGAATGTCATTGTGCCACTGTCTGACCTCATGCTGCTGTTGTCACCTCCACACTCTGTCACTGATGTTGCCAACTGAGTTCCCAGTTTGTTTTTTTCCAGCTTTCGCTGCCATGACTTTATCAGGCTACATTCCCGCTTGAGTTTTTTGGTCAGTTTTGCCCTCATAAGTGCCCAGGGAATTTTATAGTGAAGCGATTCTAAGAGCGGTGGCAGTCATCTGCGTGTCATACTAAAACAAAACATTGTATGAAGACCAAACCAAGATCCCTCTGCATATTTAAGCATGGCACAACGTTTTACAGCAACCTACAGGCTCCGTGCAGCCTGGAAATAGCTGTTTTTTTTAACGCGATTCGTCCCGAAGCAATTCGGACCGAAACAAATTTTGTCGGAAAATTCGGCGAAGTCACCGAATCCAATGTTTGAGAAATTCGCCCATCTCTACTCTTATCAGCGCTGAACATTCACCACAGCGAATTTCATTGTGGGCGTATTAACGATCTCATGCTGGCATCTTTCAAGAAAATATTTAATTCAAAATCATATGCTGATTCAAGTATTACAGCTTCACAGCTGGTAATGAGACATGAGGGGAAGAAACAAATTGTTGATTGTACTAAATTAATGAAGATTTGTAATTTGCACCCAAGTGGGAGTTTACAAGTTCACCAATGGGAGCAAGCTTTGAAGGATTGTAAAGGGTTACTGGATGATAAAAATTGTACCAAACAGCCTTAGCGTGGCATAGAACAGCAGTCGCCATCGCAAAGGACAATTATGTTGAGGTTGAATGCAATGATAAGAAGGGGAATTTAACTCATTACATGTATGCTCTTATGCCAGAACCACCTCCCTACGATCCCCAGTGTTGGACCTGCCCAATTTGTGGTCAACAGAATCCCATTTCTGCTGAATATTGTGTTAGCTGTGGGAGGGGAGTCCCACCCCAATCCCTCCCTGCATTTCCGCGTCTGCCCCAATACTGGAGACACCCACTTCCTCTAGCAGCCATTTTGGTGTGGCTCACTCTCCCTCTCCTACCGGAGATACTAAACAAAGCCCTGCCTCTTCCTCAGCAGGCGGCCATATTGGTACAGTCAATTCTCCTCTTCCTGTTGTCGGCCATATTGCTGGAGTCAATTCCCCACTTCCTGTGGTCGGCCATGTTGCTACACCCGAACTTCCTACTTCCAATGGCCATATTGCTCATTCCAGGTCAGGGCCTACCTGCGGCCATCTTGATACACCCAATATTTCTCCCACAGTTACTCACAATGATGCAGCTGCACCCACTCATGCAATCCTTGCTGGTGCACCTGCTATCCCACAACCACTCTACCCACTGCTCACTGCATCAGGAACTTTTTATATACCTTCCTCATCTGTTGCCCCTATTCTCACCTTGGGCACTGCCGAGGATACTGCAGAGGATTCTAAGTTGCCTATTGCTGTTGGAGGCTCTACCCCTAAGGTGACACCTAAAAGAGAAGCTTCTGATCGTGAAATTGAAGATACGATAGTTTTAATTCCCCCAGATGAACCTGACAACTTTTATGATGAACACAGCTCATTTCATGACAGACAGCACTTCACCAACAGACGCTCTGTCCATCGCCCTAGTGAGCAACCACCACCACAGAATATCCCTATGCTGATTACCTCTATCTGGGACACTTCTACCACACTCATGATTATTAAAGGCGATATTGTGTTTCAAGATACTACTGCTATTGTCAACCCTACTAATCCACAACTTGTAGGTGGTTTGTCAGGGCAACTTGCTCGTCACGGTGGAACTGATATACAAAAGGCTTGTGATGCCCTTCTTTCCTGTGCGCTGCCTTCCCTGTTTCCGCAGTTCTGGCCACCCCTGCGGGCAATTTGAAGTGTAAATACATCATTCATGCTGTGGGTCCCATATATAACACTTTATCGCATGATAATTGTGTTAGCCTACTGACTCAAACCATTCACAATATACTGGCTTTGGCACAAGATAATAAGTTCAAGTCTCTGTCTATACCCCTCATTTCTGCAGGCCTTTTTGACTTCCCGCCAATGCTGAGTGTGCAGACCTTACTCTCTACCTTGCTGGATCATGGACCTATCCCACCACTTAGGGAAATACGGATTGTTGTTCTAACGGATGCCATGGCCAAAAGCCTGAAGCACACTTGGTTAGCACTTACTACTTCCTCTCCAAAACACGAGAAGACCCCTATCTCTCCTCCGGACAAATCCGCAGGGACTTCAATGTTGCCTTTACCAGCTCCACCTCCTCCTGCCACTGATTTGCTACTTGATTGGGAAGCGGCTTTACCTCCACCACCACCACCACAACCCATTGATACTATCTCTCCATTGATCCCTGCCAACAATTCTTCCCACACTCTGCCCCAGGATTCAGTTTCGCTTCCTGTCCTTCCTCAAGATAATCCTTCAACCAAGGACCGACCAATTTATGTGCCTTTTAATCCCTCTCAAGTCAATAACCTGTTGACCCAATTACCGGACAAGAATACTATGGCATTTTACCATGCCATTTCTCAAATCCAAAAAACTTACTCAGCAAACTGGAAAGACCTGTATCATGTTGCTAACATAAAGGCTGGAGAGTCCTTCTGGCCTATCATTAAGTCTGCTCTGCAAGAAGATACTGTGGAAGACACCTGTGCTTACTCATCTGGAGAAGAGTTCTGCCGCAGACTTCATTCCTGGGCCAAAGAACGTTTAGCTGAGTCCTCAATCAATCTTTTCAATTCCACTCAAGGCCCCGATGAAACTGTAGAAAAATTCTACAACAGATTGTCTGCTTCATTTCAAGACAATGGTTTTGACCTCAATACTAAAATTAATCAACGTTTACTGGCATCCACGTTTGTTCAAGGCCTACTTAAACCAATTCGGCAATATTTTGAAACTGTTCGCCCCGAATATGCTGAACTGCCTGGAACCCAACTTCTCTCCATTGCAAAGGCCCAAAGTTCCTTGCTGTCTCAAGCCGATTCCTCTCATCCATTGAAGAAGACTTCTAAGGTGGCCGTTTTCCAAGAACACGTTCCGGATCCTATACTCTATAATCAACCTATGCAAGTTTACCCTGGATATTCTCCTACAAATGATTCACGTTTTTTTCAACCGGACTTTCCTACAAGGACGTGGCAAACCTCAAAGGCACTATTTCTACTGCCAAAGACCTAGTCATCTGGACAGACACTGTCGAACCAAAGCCCGCAACGAGTGCAGAAATCTTGCTGCTCCTGGACAACATTTTCCTCAGAATTCCAATCAGGTCCAAACTCAGTTACAGGTTTCTGGACCACCACAGACAAGATTTAATCAACAAGCACAACGCAGACCTAGATTTCAAAATAATCCTTTTACTAGACCTCACACCAACTACAATCAATTCCAAGAAGCTTATCCTGATGATGTGGCCAACTGGCCACCACCTCCTCCTCCTCCATCACAGTTCAATTCCTACCCTCCTCAAGCATAGGATTTCGGCAAGCCTGTGTCTACTGTCCTTATCTATTCAGCAGAAAATTCCTCAGCAAGTCATTCTGGACCTGTTTTGACTGTCACTCTTCCCATCAATGGCCATCAACTTCCATTTCTTGTAGACACAGGTACAGCCAGATCTGTCCTAAAAACTTCTGATATTCCTCCAGATGTCATCCTTTCCCCAGATTACATTTCCTGCGTGGGAGTGGATGGACACCCAACTCAAACTCGTTTGACCTATCCTGTTCCAGTTGGACATCATGGACTCCTATCAAGACTAGTCATTTCGCCTACCTGTCCCACTAACTTGCTTGGAACGGATCTTCTTCAAAAAATGAATGCTACTGTCAGATATGATTCCTCTGGAATGTTTTTGGACTTTGATTCTCCTGTATCTCATGAAGTCACCTGCGCACTGGAAGCTCTCCCAGCTCTTCTTTTGTCGTCCACGATGCCTTCCATTCCTAATGATATCTTCAATCAAGTCTCTCCTGAAATATGGTCACAAGGTCCCGATGATGTTGGCCTCCTTCCTGTTGCACCAGTCCATGTTTTCCTGAAAGCTGGCGCTACACCTCCTCGCTTACCCCAATATCCCTTGAAGCATGACCAAGAACTTTCTCTGTAAAACCAAATCACTGCCTTCATGAACAATGGAGTACTCATCCACTGCATTTCACCTGCTAATACACCCCTGTTCTCTGTTCGCAAGAAGGTTGTGAGCAGTGAATGCTGTTACTGTCTTTGAGACCCCTGTGGTCCCCAACGCGCATGTACTTCTCAGTCAAGTGCCCTCATCTGCTACATGCTTCACAGTTTATGATCCCTGCAATGCTTTCTTCAGTGTCCATTTACACAAGGATTCTCAATATCTCTTTGCTTTCACTTACCGTGGTACTCAACTCACCTAGACAAGATGCCCTAAAGGGGCCCAGAATTCTCCAAATCAATTCACTCAAGCTCTTCATGCCTGTCTTCAACCTTGGATCCTGGAATACTCTGAAGTCCAAGTCCTACAGTATGTGGATGATATTTTACTCTGTGCTCCTGACCTTCCTACCTGTGCATCAAGTTCTCTCCGTCTTCTTCAACATTTAGCATCCATCAACTGCAAGGTTTCTAAGTCTAAACTGCAATGGTGTTGTGACAAAGTTGTTTTTCTTTGACACTGTATATCTCAAGGCACAAAACACCTTACTGATGACCGAAAGAAAGCTGTGATGTCCATCCCTTCACCTACCACTCTCAAACAACTACAGGCATTTCTAGGCCTAATCACATATTGCCGACAATGGATACCCAACGCATCTAGCCTGATGCAAAATCTCTATGCCTCTTTCCAGGACATTTCTTCAAACCACAGACTCTCACCTGAGGCCGAGGCCTGCTTCCTGAGACTCAAAGAACTTATTCTCGAAGCTCCTGCTCTGGGTATCCCGGACTACTCACAACCTTTCCACCTTTTTCTCTCCGAACATGAAGGCCATGCCTCTGGTGTTTTGGCTCAAAGACCATGGTGATCGTATGAGACCTCTAGGATACTACTCATGCAAGATAGATCCTGTCGCACAGACTGCTCCCACTTGCCTCAGAGCTGTTGTCGCTGCACAACTCCTTCTTGACAAGATTCAAGACATCATTTTGGGACATCCTGTGACTATCTTGGCACCACATGACCTTCAAGGGATCTTGAAACAATCCCAACAACCTCACATCTCCAAGCAACGTAATCTTCGACTACAATGCTCATTGCTGATGCCTGAAAATGTAACTTTGAAGAGATGCACTACCCTCAACCCAGCTACCCTGCTTCCTCTCTCAAGGGGGGAAAATGGAGACCTGAATACCACACAAGAAGAAGATGAAGACACTTCCGATGATCATGACTGCCTTGAACAGATGGAGGCTAAAACTTCCCACCTTCCTACTGTCTCTGTTTCCAAGCTGGAGAACCCTGATTATGTCTTCTTTACAGATGGATCCAGATATGCAGATGAACAAGGACGATTCCAAAACAGGATTTGCTGTGGTTACCTTGCATGAAACCGTAAAGGCTGCATCTTTATCTTCGAGTATGTCAGCCCAGGAAGCTGAACTTTGGGCTGTAACAGAAGCTTGCAAGCTCGCTGAAGGAAAGACTGTGAACATATACACCGACTCAGCCTACGTGTATGGAGTGGCCCATGACTTCGGCCTGAAGTGGGCCCTGCGAGGTTTCCAGACAGCTAGTGGAACGCCAATCAAGAACCAAGAGGCTGTTCAGACCTTTGTGTATGTTCTCCAGCTGCCGGCCCAAGTGGCTGTCTTGAAAACCAAAGCTCGTGGGAAAATGAGACAGAGGAGGCCCGGGGCAATTACAACGATTATAAGGCTGCAAAGGCCGCAGCCCTCCTCCCGGTGATTCGAGAGAAAGCAGGAGTGGCTGTATACGTACTCACAAGAACAGAGAATAAGAAGCTAGAAGAAAAGAAGAAGATAGAAGAAAGAGAAGAAGAGGAAGCTAAGAAGAATGAAGAGGAAAGGAAGAGAGAAGAGGATGAAGAACAGAATCAAGGAAAAAATATACTGAACCCAGGTGCTGACCTGCTGAGACAATTTCAAACCCAAATAAGCCCAAAGGAAAGGAGGAGCTGGGAGGAAGAGGGAGCTGAGATGCAGCAGGATGGATTCTGGAGGAAAGAAGATAAACTTTGTCTACCAAGGGCATTATATCCAGCTGTAGTCCAATGGGCTCATGGCATTACACACAGAGGAACAAACCAAATGATTTCTTCCATTAACAAGATATATCTGGCACCGGGAATTTCGACCACAGCAAGAAATTATTCCAAGAGTTGTGAAATATGCAATGCTTGTAACCCAGGAGGACAAACGCCATAAAAGCATCTGGCCAAACCATTGTACCCCTTTCAACGAATCCAGATTGACCACATTGAGTTGCCCAAGAGTGGAAAATACAAGTATGTCCTAGTGGTGGTGGATATGTTCTCAGGGTGGCCTGAGGCCTACCCAGTCCCTAATATGACTGCAAAAACTACCGTAAAAAAGTTGCTGACTGAATTAGTGTGCAGATTTGGAATCCCAGAAGTTATTGAGTCTGATCAAGGACCTGGATTCACAGCAGAAGTAACCAGAGACATTTGGAAGCTAGTAGGAGCTGACCTTGGATTGCACACTCCATACCATCCCCAGAGCTCGGGGAAGGTCGAGAGGATGAATGCCACACTTAAAAACAAAATTCTCAAAGCCAGTAAGGAAACATCACTTCCATGGCCAGAGATCCTACCCATTGCCCTGTACTCTGTCAGAAACACCCCTAGGCAGCCCACTGGTCTCACACCTTATGAGATATTATTCTTAGGCCCACCTAGGTTAGGACAATACTATCCACAACAGTTGAGTGCAGGGAATGATAACCTTGTAAAATATGTCATAAGTTTGTGTAATGAATTGAAACTAACCCATGCCGCAGTGTTTTCCTCTATTCCAGATCCTGACTCAGATCAGAGCACCCACAAACTACAACCTGGTAATTTTGTGTGGGTAAAGAAACATGTCAGAGATTTTCTGGAACCTAGATTTGAAGGACCATATCAAGTTCTTCTGGTGTCCCCATCCTCAGTAAAACTGGAAGGAAGACCTACCTGGGTGCATGCCTCACACTGCAAATAAGCTACTGGAGCCGACAAGTCATCATGAATCACTCCTTTATCCTTTATTACATTTGTGTTGTTTTGGTGTGTGTGAAAATACAAGGGGAACGACCCAGGGGGGTGGCTGGTGAATTCAAAGCTAGGGATAAGAACAAACCAGGACTCGAACCAATAATACCACAAATAAAGATAAACAAAGGTGTAGATTGGATAAATAGTATCCATTATAACCCACAGAGATGTGTAAACCACACCCGAGATACCCTACAAAGCATAGCTGAGCAATTAGAACCCATATCAATTATGGCTTACTAAATTAGCTTGGCATTGGACAAAATCTTAAAAGACACTCACAAGGGGGGATTGTGAGAATATAAAGTGTGAAGGTTTCTATAGGGGTGACCGTTCTTGGTTTCCAGACCCTAGAATTTCTATCAGCCCTTATCCCTTATATTTCCAGTAAAACCAACATGTTCACTAAATTATTCAGGTTTCCCTAATTGGATTGTCAACCATCCATAAGCAGTCACTGCTAGGGACTGCTCTAAGGTAGCACCTGGCGGTCATGTGGTCAGCAACCATCCTCACCATCAGAGGCTCTGTAGAAGAGGCCTGCGATCGCTTAGTTACGCCCCCTTGGAGCAAGCCTGGCAGTGATGCAGCGGGTTTATTACCCGCTCCACCTGTCCATACAGCCATCCAAACAAGGTGACACATATTCATCCTAGGTCAGTTTAGAAAGGGCATGGGAAACAGAATTTAATGTTTTAGGGGGGACTGTCAGGTGCAGCAGGTGTGTATTGAAAACATTAAACTCTGTTGGTACCTTTTATATCCATTGATTACATCTAGAAACTGTCTATATTCTATTTGCATAAGCCATTCTCTATTTCTATTACCCTTGACCAGTTAATTCAGATATTATACGCTTGGAATGCACAGCTTTTGCAAGAAAACTACCTTCAGAATGTATTTGTTCTGAAAGATGCTGAAATAACGTATGGACTCATAATGGCTCACAAATATTAGCTTATACAGCAAAAAGCAGACAAAGATGGCGCAGAAGTATATTTAAACCAGCACAACACCCAAGTCAGACGTATTTCACTGAACAAACAACTCCATTTAAGGAAATGTGTTTTGCTGAGACTGTGCAATATTATGCAACGCATGCAGAAAATGAAGGACTGATGTATATTACCATATTTGAATATGTATTTGATTTCCTTATAAACATGCCTCCTTTCTAAGTCTCCTGCTTAGCTGCAATAACTAGTACCTTCATCTGGGTTAGCAACCTGGGGCTTCCCTGCAGCAAAGCCATTCCTGCTTTGCGGCGGGCGCCGCTGAAGACAAGGGGCTCCTTAGACTCCGCTCCCTGGTGTAGGCTACGTCTACTCTACGTGCTGAGCAGAGGATCCACCTTATTCTACACTGTTACTCAGGACAAGCGTGACAGTACAACGGGGTCATGGATCCCGCTGAAGCTGTGTTACCTGACGGCGAAAGTATTGTGGCTGAAATTACGCGCCAGGGTGCTCCTCAAGAACAGCTACTTGCTATGCTACGGAACCTAGTGGCTCATCTTCCTGAGGGTCTGCCTGCTCCGGTTTCTGTACCAACCCCTACTCTGGTGTCCGTTCCTGCCATATCAAGTAGCTCCTCTCTGCAGTTGCTGCTGCCTCCCAGCTACAGTGGTGACCCCAAAGCCTGTCAAGGGTTCCTGAATCAGTGCATGATTCATTTTGGGGTCCTGGGCCACCAGTTCGCCACAGATCAGGCTAAGGTGGCCTTCATTATCTCTCTGTTGACTGGAGAAGCGTTGGCTTGGGTTACCACCCTATGGGAGCAAGGGGACCCGGTGACAGCCAACTTGACAAGTCTCCTGGAGGCCTTCTGCAAGGTATATGAGGAACCCGGACAGGCATCCTCAGCCACCTCCTCGTTTCTCCAGCTCCAGCAGGGTGGTACAGTATGCTATATAGTTGCGGACCCTGTGCTCCAAACTGGCCTGGAACAACAAGGCCCTGGTCATGACCTTCTGGGAGAGATAAGCCGCTCGCATCAAGGATGAATTAGCGGGGAGTGACCTGCCCACCATACTGGATGACCTCATCACTCTGGCCACCCACATTGACATCCATTTTGAGGATCATCAACAGGAGGTTCATCAACAGCATGAAGCTTCCCGACCCCGTAGAGTTCCTTGTCTGACACCCATTTTTCAACCGCCTATTTCACCCCTCTCTTCCTGATGCAGGTTGAAAGACCCCACCTCTCCGAGAAAGAGAAGGCTCGCAGAAGGAATATGGGCCTGTGCCTCTACTGTGGCACATCCAGGCATCTTCTGAAAGACTGCTCGATCCGTCTGGGAAACACTGAAGCCTAGGTTTTATGGGAGCGGCGAACCTGGGCAAGAAATCTACCTCTCCACCCTTGACCATGTTGGTCAACCTAATCCTGCCATCCGTTTCCAAGTCTTCAAGTGGCCGCTTTCGTGGACTTGGGGGTCGGCGGATAACTTCATCCATCCCACACTGGTCTCCAAATTCTAGCTGCCTGTGGTACCTCTAGCCCAGCCTCTTCTGTCAATGGGCAGTTCCTCTTGTGTGCCATCCAGCATCGCACCCAAATTTTCACCCTGAGCATCAGGGTTCTGCATCAGGAACAGTTTTCCTTCTTCGTCCTACCTTGCTCCTCTAGTACGCTCCTTCTGGGACTCCCATGGCTACGTAGGCATAGACCTAACCTCACTGGAATTCTGGCGAAAACCTAAGCTGGAGCAACCAATGTCATTCTTCCTGCATCTTGTTTTCACTTCCTGCTCGTCTTGGAGGTGCGTCGACTCTTCGACTGGCGGCTCCTGCTCTCCCCGGACTCCAAGTGAACTACCAAGAATTTGCGGACATTTTCTGCAAAAAACAGGCTGAGTTCCTGAATCCTCACCAGCCCTATGATTGTCCGATTAAGCTTCAGCCTGGAACAACCGCTCCACAGGGGAAGGTATATCCGCTGCCCCGGCCCGAAACTGAAGCTATGTCGGCATACATCAAGGAGAACCTGGCAAGGGGTTTCATTTGCAACTCGTCCTCTCCCATGGGGGCAGGATTCTTCTTTGTCGAGAAGAAAGATGGGTCTTTGCGGCCTTGCATAGACTAAAGGGGTCTTACCAAGATCACCATCAAAAACTGCTAGCCACTGACACGGATTTCGGAACTATTTGATCAGATACGGGGGGCCACAGTCTTCTCCAAACTTGACCTTCGGGACACCTACAATCTTATCCGCATCCACCAGGGGGAAGAATTGAAGACCGCATTCAACACCATTTTGAATCTCTTGTCATGCCATTTGAGTGCTATAATGCCCTGGCCATGTTTCAAGAGTTTGTGAATTACATCTTTCAAGATCTGCTGTAGGACTGTGTACTGGTTTACTTGGACGACATTCTGGTCTACTCCCTGAATCTTGAGTCTCATCGGACTCACGTCCGCCAGGTTCTCACCCGCTTTTGGCGCAACCACCTCTATGCCAAACTGGAGAAGTGTTTGTTCGAGCGTTCCAGTCTGCTTTTCCTGGGGTGCAAGTTCTCCAGATGTCCCGTCGGCCTCCGAGCTATTCAGAGCTTTATCGGCTTCGTGAACTATTATCGCAAATTTATCCCACACTTCTACACTCTTGTGGCACCTATTGTCTCACCAAGAAGGGTAACAATCCTTGCGTATGAACTTCAGAAGCAGAAGATTTCTTTACCTGACTGAAATCCATCTTCGCTTCTGCTCCAGTGCTCCATTGCCTGGATACTGAGAAAATCTTCTACTTGGAAGTTGATGCTTACTCAGTCGGTGACAGAGCTGTTCTTCTACAGAAGTCTGTCAAGGGCAAATTTGTTACATAGTTACATAGTCTGTAAGGCTGAAAAAAGACAGCCGTCCATCTAGTTCAGCCTATTTTGCTAAAGTGTTAATCCAGAGGAAGGCAAAAAACCCCCAATAAAGGTTTAAAACCCAAATTTGGGTCCCATTTGGGGGGAAAAAAAATTCCTTCCCAAACCCCCCTTTTGCAGACAGAAAAACCCCTTGGAAATCAACGACCCTTCTCCAGAAATTACAAAATTTAAAAAATTTTTGTCAGGGCCAAAAAAAAGACATCCGTCCTTTAAAAAAATTTCCCAGCCCTTTTGGGTTAAAAAGGTGTTGCTAAAGTGTTGAAGTTTGATCTAGAGGAAGGCAAAAAACCCCCATGGGGTTTAAAGCCAATTTTCCCATGTTAGGGAAAAAAATTTCCCTTCCTAAACCCCAAGGCAAGGGAAAAAAAATCCGGGATAAAGGGCCCCCCCCCTCCAAAACCTGCCCTATAAATTTTTTTTTTAAAAAGCTCCGAAATTAAAACCAACCCCTTCTTGCCTCTGTTATTAAAATTCCCCCTTAAAATTTTCCTTTTGGAAGGAGTTCCACAGTCTCACTGCTTTTAACTTTAAAGAACCCTTTTTCTAATGTTTATGAAAAAAGAAATTTCTTTCCTCAAGACATAAGGTTTCCCCCCTTGTTCTAGTTTCCATTCCGGCAATAAAAAAACCCTTTGGGCGAGATTTTCTATTTTGGGCCCTTTAAAATATATTCAAAAAATATTTATTATTTTCCCCCGGAAACCCCGTCTTTTTCTAAACAAAAAAACCCCAAAACCTTGCTAATCTTTTGGATTTTGAAACCACCCGTCCTTTTATTATATTTTGTTGCCCCCCTTTGTCCCTGTTCAAGCTTAAAATTTCTTTTCCTGTGCCCCTTGGTTTGCCCAAAACTGTCCACAAAAATTTCCATGTGGGGTTCTAACCGTAAATTATTATAGTGGGGGAAATAATGCCCTTCAGGAAATTTATTTCCCCTTTTAATAAAACCCCAAAGGACCCCAAAAGTTTTTGGCTGTTGGCGGGCCTGACACTGGCTGTACAGTTAAGTTTACTGTCCACCGGTTTCCCCAAGCCCTTCCCCCATGTCATTTTTACCCGTGTTTTTTTCCATTTAACTTTTAAAAAATTGTAATGGAAATTTTTTCCCCCCCAGGGCCCAAAAACCCTTTGTTTTTATCAGTTTTAAAACCTTTTCGGCCATTTCCCTTTTCCCAGGCCCCCAACCCTATCCAATCCCTTTTTTAATAACACATTTCCTCTATTTTTTGGGGTTTCCCTTTCCCAAGCTTAGTACCCATTTTCAAATTCGATATTCTACTGTGAAATCCTGTGTAAGATCTTTTTTGAAAATTAAAGAGAATAGGGCCCAATAGGGAGCCCTGGGGTCCCCCCAATGGGTAACAGGGACCCCATTCTGAGTATTATCTTTTAATTACCCCCCCCTTTTGGGTTTTCTATCATAAAGCCAGTTTCCCTTACCCCTTGCACACTTTTCCCCTCCCCCAGTCCAAGCTTTTTTTTTTTTTTAACTTACCCCCTTTTGGGGGAACAGTTTTAAAAATGCTTTGGGAAAAAATCCTAAAAAATTTTTGATACCGGGCCCCCAACCCCGATCCAGTCTGGAACAACTTCCTCTTAGAAGCTAAATGGATTTTTTTTGACAGGCCCAATCCGTCATAAACCCATGTGGGAACGGCGTTTTTCCCTTTTAATTTTCAGTGAGATACCCCCAAAATTGGCTTCCCCTTTAAAAACCTTAAAACCCATTTTTACCCCAAATAGAGGTTAAGCTTACCGGCCAAAATTTTCCTTGAAAAATTTTTGCCCCCTTTTTGAATATGGGAAACAACATTTTGCTAGGGCCCAAAATTCTTTGGGTTTTTTTCCCACTTTAAATTAAAACCCATAAAAAATTAAAAATAGGGGGCCAAACTTTTTAACTTTATTTTAAACCCTTTTTGGACCGTGGGGGGTTACCGCGGGCCGGGGGTTTTCAATTTTAATTTTCCCTAAGGGGGAGCTGCACTTTTTCCGGGGGTTTTAGACAAGAAACATTTAAATTTGGAATTTACCTATCCCTTTGCTCATAAACGGGGAAGCTCATCCTCCTCAAAAATTTAAAAGGGGAGAAGAAATTTTTTAAATTTGGGGGTTTTTTTTTTTTTCCCCGGACCTCTACAGCCAACCCCCAAAGGGAATTTTTAAAGGGCCAAAATTTTTTTTTTTAACCCTTTTTACTTTTTAAAATTGTTAAAAAATAATTTTGGGGTTCTTTTCTTTAAAGGGGCAATATGTCTTTCTTCTCCAGTTTTGGGCCCCCTTTATCATTTTTTTAAAAACACTTAATTTTTTTTCCCTTTTCCCTTTCTTAGGCCTTTAACTGTCCCCCCTGTTTTAGTACCCTGAAACTTTATTTTTTGTTTTTTATTGCCCCCCTTTACCTCGTTGATCCAAAAGGGGTTTTTCCTGTTTTTTTTATTTTTTTCCTTTTGGGTTTTAATTTTACCTCTCACAGGGGGGGCCAAAAAGGTTTTTAAAGATCCCCCAAATTTTTTTTGTTCTGCAAATTTTTAAAAAAACCTTGCCCCAAACCCAATTTTCGGTTTAGTGCCCCCTTAAGCGGGGTTTAAAATTCCCTTCCTCAAATTCGGTTTTTGTGGTTCCTTAAAAAAACCCTATTAAAGGGGAATAAATGGAATTTATTATATAAATGGTCACTTTTTTCCCTTTGGGGGCCCCTCAACCTGAACCTTTGTTATTTCCTTTTCAGGTCTATTAGTCAAAAATTAAAGCCCTAAAAGGGGCCCTTTTTCCCTCTAGTGGGTTTTTCCGGGCCCCCAAAAGGGGGGGAAAGGTAATTACCCTTTTAGTTATAGACAAAAAAATTTTCCCTTTGGGGAAATTACGGGTTTTCCAGTTTCCCCAAATTTTAGACCTTTTAGAAAAAGTCCCCAAAAATAAAAACCCATTCCCCATTGATGCTTCATCTTTTTTCCCTTTAGGGCTTTATCTTTTTTGGGGTTCTTTTATTTTTTTGGGGGGCCTTTTGCAACCCCTATTAAAAATTATATTACGGTTACTAACCCCCTTTTAAAATTTTTTAACCCATAATGATTCCCCCAACCTGTTTTTTCCTTTTTACCAATAACTTCCCCAGTGTTTCTTCAAACGGGAAATTTTTACTTTAGAGAAAAGGACACCCCCCCCCTTCCGATTTTTAAACTTCACTTCTAAAAAGACTGTAAACCCGCAATTTAAAAAATCCCAATTTGTAGACAGTCCACCCCATGTCTCAATTATCCCCACTTTTCAAAATTTCCTTCTGAAATTTTAAAAATTTCCCGGCATTTTTTGTTGGGGGGAGGACCTTTTAAATTTGGGTTAGAAATTGAAAATTTAGAGTTTTTCCCAGTTTTTTTTAAATTTCCCCCCTATTCTTTTTAACTTTTGCTAACCCCCTCCCTCCACTCCACCCCCGATTTATTACTAATTCCCAGCTCTCTATCTTCACTATCTTGCACCAAAAAGTGTAGTTTCCCTCCCCCCAGTCCAATTTTTAAATATTCCTTCAGCTTCAACCCAAAATTTTTTTCCCCCAAATTTTACAGCTGAACCCCCCCCTTTTTGGGGTGAAACCCCGCCCCTAGCATAGAGTCGTAGAAAAGACAGAATTCCCCAATTCCTAAAAAAACCCCAATTTCCCTCTTTCCTAACCAATTTTGAGCCATTTTATTCACCCTTTTAATTTTTCCTCTCCTCCGGGCCCCCCGTGGAACAGGAAAAATTTTCTAAAATATTACCTTGGATTTCCTTCCTTGAGCTTTTTGCCTAAGTCCCTAAAAATCATTTTTAAAAAGGGGACACTCCACCTCCCTCCCACTTTGTCATTGGTGCCAATTTTTTACCATTGACAGCTGGGTTTCCCACCCACCCCCACCCACCAATCTGTCCCCCCTTTAACCTTTGAAATGCGAAACCCGGGCCCCAGGGTAAACCCAACTGTTCGACGATCCCGGAATTTTGGTCAAAATTCCCACTGTCGGCCCCTAAAAATTAAATTTCGTCATTTAAAAATTTTTAAAATTTTATTACACTCCAAAATGCATCCAAACCCCTTTTTTTGGAATTTATTTAAATTGAATTCACCATAAACAAGTTCCTCGGGGCAGGATTTAAACTTTTTTTCTAGAACTTTCCCCTTCGGGGCCGGGGAAAAAACCAAAACCTTTTGGGGCCAAGGGAATTTGGCCGTTAAGCGGCCCCTTGGAGAAAAACCCGACAATTTCTTTACCTGCAGCTTGAATACTCGTCAGGCCCATTGGTCCTTGCTTTTCTCCTGATTCAACTTTAACTTGCAGTTCGATAAACTCCCAAAGGGAAAAATTAAAAGCAGACCCACCCCCCGGGTTTCCTGATTGGGCCCAAATTGTCCCAACTTTTCCCAAAATAAAGAAATTTCTTTTTTTAAACCCTGGGGTTTTTTTTCCTGTTACCCCAATGGTGCTAAAGTAACATGGACCCCAATGCGTTTTTGGACTTTTGTGAAGGCCCCCCCCAAAATTGGTGGGGGGTTTTCGGGTCTTTGGGCCCCGTTTTTCCCAAAAATTGGGCCGCATTTCACTCCCCCTTTAAAAACCCCCTTAAGGACCCCGGGCGTATTTTTTTTTTGACACGTTGTTTTTTCCCCCCTCCCCTTTCCCCAAAGGGCCATAACTTTTTTATTTTTCTACCTACATAGACATATGAGGCTTTTATTTTGCGGGACAAGATGTACTTTCTAATGGTGTTATTCACTGTACTATAGAATATACTGGGAAACTGCAAAAAAATTCCAAGTTTGACAAACTGTGAAAAAAAAAACTATTTTCGCCATGTTTGCAGGTATTTTGCTTTTATGGTGTTCAATCATCGGTAACTATAATGTGTTATCTGTATTCTACAGATTGATACGCATCCGGCAATACCAAACATGTAGGGTTTCCGTTATGTTTTGGTACCGTAAAAGAAATTCCAAACATTTTCTATTTTTGAAATTTGCATCACGGCGCCATTTTGTGCGACCAATAACTTTTTTGTACTAACACCTATGGACGTCAGTGAGGGTGCATTTTTTGCGGGCTGAAGTGTACTTTTTATGGCTAGCAGTTTGGAATGCATGCAACTTTTTTGATCACTTCTATTCCATTTTTTTAAGTGACATAAAATGACCAAAAATTTTGGCGTTTGGAATTTTTTTCTTCTACCATGTTCAGCGTACCAGATAAATTATGTTATATTTTTATAGATCGGACTTTTTCGGACACGGCGATACCAAATATGTGTAACTTTTTAAGATATTTTATTGTTTTTTAAATTTGGGGGTAAAAGGGGGAAAAGGGTGGGATCGATTTTTTACTATTTTTTTTTTTTACTTTTTAAAATTTGGTCCACCTGGGGTGCTTGACCACTGGGGGGGAGGGGGGGGGGGGGGCCCACTCAATAATAATACATTTTATTGAAATGGGACAATGCATTAACTGTCCAAGATGGGGGTTTTCCCCCATTTTAAATGTCTGCGGCCATTTCCCAGGGTCGGATGGCTGAAAGGTTGAGGAAGTGGCGTTTGTCGATCGCTAATAAAAAGACCCAGTGCCCGGCACCGTTTTTTCTTTCATTCAGACCGCCTTTGGCAATCTTTGCCCGGCATCTAAAAGGGTTTTAAACAGCGGGGTTGGGGCGGGGTGTGGGGGGGGGTGGGGGGGGGGGGGGGGTTCGAGCAAAACCACCTTGAAAAGCCCCTTAGGAAACCCTGGGTTGTAAAAGTACTTTCCGGGCCCTTTAAAAAGGGTTTAAAAAACCTTTCCCATTGGAAATTTTGCAGTGGCCCCCCTTGGGTTCTTGCAACACTTTTTTTCATTTTAAACCGGGATCCCTTTCCAAAATCTTTCTGGGGGGGAGGGGGATACAATTACCTTTTTGCTTTTGGCATCCCTTTGGGTTTTTTTTCTTCTTAAAATTTTAAACGGGGATTCTCATCAGCCTAAAAACCCTCATTTCCCAAGGGGCCCCAAAGGAAAAGAGTCATCCAGGGCCCGGGTTAAATTTTCCGCCCATCCAGGCCCGGGTGAGTTCCTGCAAACAATCTTCCGGGCCGGCAAAACGGGGTTTTCCCCTGTTACCCTGGGCGTGGTCTGTTTACAACAACCACCCCTAGCAAATCCTCCGGAAAGGGTACCTTTTTTTTGTGGTTTTTGAAAAAGCCCCCTTGTCTTTCTATCCCTGCTTGCTTTTTCCCCGGGGAAACCCCCCTTAAAACCAACATCCAAGTACGGGAAATTTCCCTATAAATTTCTAACAGCTTGCCTGTCAAAATCTGCTTCAAGCTTCTGCTTGTTTCAAGAAAAAAGCTGATAAGAAACTTAGGACACCTCCTCTTTTCCAACTTGGAGATAAAGTCTGGCTCTCCTCCAAGCACATCTGTCTCTCAGTACCTAGCTTGAAGTTTGCTCCACGCTACCTTGGTCCATTCTCCGTCCTGCAGCAGATCAACCCGGTATCCTTCAAACTTCGCTTACCTCCCTCCCTCTATTATCTCATCGATTGGACGGGCTTTGGTCCTGATGAGAGGTCCTGGGAGCCGCAAGTAAACGTCAATGCTCCCATGCTCATCCAACGTTTTCACAGGCTTCGGTCCCAGGGTGGGAGGAGCCCTAGGAGGGGGTACTGTAACGGCGCGTGCCGCGGTTCGGATGTCGGTCACGTCTGTCACCTGGCTGCCGGCAGACTCCACACTGCTTTCCGGGCTTCTGGACATGCTCACACCTGCTCCTGACTCCCACTCTGCCCGTACTCACTTGGTCCCATCCTGTTTCCTCCTCGGCTGGCGCGCTTCTCTGTGTCTTCCTTCTGTGAGATGCACATTCCTTGCTGGCCACTAGGGGTGTGCGTACCAGTTGCCCGGACTTAAAGGGCCAGCGCACAACAGGTAATTATGTTTCCACCAAAGAGCATTTGGCAGGGGCCTTTCAGGGATTATGTTTCCTGCTCTTTGCACCCAGTTGTTGGTTTCCATTCCCTAGCTCTGCTGTGCGTTCCCTACCGAATCCTGTTACGCTACTTTCTTCACTACTTACTGTACCTGACTGCTTGTCCATCTATCTTGCTGCTCTATGTTTCAGCCCATTCCAGTGTTCTACGTCTCCTGCCCGGCTGTCACCGCTAGTACCTGAGTACCTATGTCACTGGTAGCAAACTTGGGGTTCCCTTCCTGTTTTGCGGTGAGTGTCGGTTAAGACAAGGGGCCGCTTAGACTCCGCTCCCCATTGTAGGTTAAGTCTATGCTGCGCAGTGACCAGAGGATCACCCTTATTCTACACTGTGACTCAGGACAAGCGTGACAAGAAACTATCCCATACGTTGCTCAAATGCACTATTTGAGTCACAAGCTTTGGAATAGGAGGAGCATCTACTGCATTTTGAGGTTCCATTTTCATGAGGATATTTTTTAAGCACAATCACTGGTTTGCATATACCTTACTGTGTGTCATGGTGGCTGGCGCGGGTGCCGTCGCCCCCCAGCGGCCGCCCCCCTGCCTAAAGGGGGTCCGGCGCAGGTGCCGCGGCTGCCCGCGTCCAGCCCCTCACTGCTAGGGTCCCCGTGCCTGTTCACTTACCTGTCCGCGCTCCTGTGATTCCTGCTTTTGCCTGTCCTGGCCGCCGCGCGCGCGTACCCACTGCTTAGGGCGTGCGCACGACGGCTGGTCTGGATTTAAAGGGCCAGTGCAGGGGTAATTTGCAATTGGGGGCCGTTTGTTTTTATATAAGGAATATCCCCCCAAGCATTTTGCCAGATTTTTGGGTGTGGTTGCCTATTTTTTGAGGTGTTGGAATTCCGTCTTTTTTCCCGTGTACCAGCCCTTTCCCGCTTACTTTTTCCTACCTTGCCTGGTTGCCGCCTGGAGGTTTAAATGAGACTAGGTCATTCCTTCCATTCATTTAAGATCTATGTGTAGATATCATCTACCTGTTTGTTTTTTAACTAAGCCCCGTTGGATCTAGTGTATAATTCTGTAATTTTTTATGGTTGGGGGATCATAACTAATTTTTTTTTTAAAAAAAAGGTAGGCACCGTGGATATCTACAAAAATGGCCCGGCTATAGGGCCCGCGTAGGGGTTGTAATGGGCCAATAAAATCATAATTTTTAGGCCCTTTATCCCCTGGCACCCTGTGTAGTACTGGCCCGGGATGTACTTTTCGCTTTCCATGGGAGGTGCTTGGGCTTTAAACGCAAGCGATACCATGTGGTAAGCAGATGGTGACAGGAAAACCCCATGTGCGCGGGATCGCTGGGTTTTTGCAAGTTCTTTGTGGTTACCAGATACTAGCCTGGCGCCCCGGCGGGTCGTGGCTCCCCGGGTATTTTATCGCGGGTCTCGGTTTTGTTGGCGCACCCGCACAGGGGTCCGGGGAATCTCCCAAAAAAACGTTTTAGGGGGGCGAGTGTTAAAAAAGGATGGCGGCCCTCGTGCGTCTGGAAAACGGGGGTTATTTGGATAATTGTTGTTTAACTATTAAGCAGTGCTCCTTTTGCCTTCAGTGCCCTTCCCGGGGATCCAGACACAAGGGCCTTTACATGGTTGTGGACACCCCGGGGGTATCGTTCATATCTTTTTGGTTGTCCCCCTTTTTGGCTATTTTGTATACTACCTGCATTGTATATATTGGTTGCATTCACCCTGTGATGTATATATATGTGGATTTTAGTATCAGTTAGCCCTTTGACCCGATGAACCCTTGCATCATCTAGGGGGAAACGTTTTTGGTTGGGGGTTTTTTGCCCTTTGAATTAGGGATTGATTTTTCACCCTTCCATGTAAGGGGCTGTATCTGTATTTCTCCCATTGTGGGAACACTATCATTTTCCCCCTGCTGTGGTATCTATCATAAATACCTAGTTAGCTATTATTGTTACACATATAGGGTATGAAGGATTAGTAGGGACTGTCATTAGGACAGGTTTCGGGTAGGGACGCCCTTACAGGGCGAATCTCCTACGTGTTGTTTTGGTTAGGGGAGGGCTCCTGGTAGTTGTATGGAGGGTCTTAGTAGGGTAAGGTTTAGGATTTTTAATTGTGATTTAAATAAAGATTATGTTTTTATGTATCTAGCTGCTAAGTGATATTTATGGGAGGTCTGTTTTTTTGCTTGTAAACTGTTTGCCGCCTGCCTGTCTCTGACCACGAACCTCTGCCGCCTGTCCTGACCTTCTGCCTGTCCCCGACTACGTCCCTGGATTACGATTCTGTACCATGCATTATCCCGGACACCATCGCAAGTAAGTCACATCAGGGGTAGCGACCTGTTAGCCTCACGCCGCAGCAAGTCCATCCCGCTTTGCGGCGGGCTCTGGTAAATTTACCGGGGGCTGCTTAACTCCGCCCCTGGCATGCTTAACTATCATCCTTGCGGGGGCCCAGCAAATCCACCGAACCCTTACAGTACAATCGGCCATGGTTTTCCCAGGGTACCTTTGCCTGAACCCCGGGGACGTCACGACGGCCGTGCCTAGCAGAGCCAGCGTATTGACCAGTCGGGGCCATGATGCAGAACCTTGCGGCTGTCTACCTCTGCCTGCGGCTGCTGCCGCCACACCAGCACCAGTTGCTCCTGCAGCCATTGTTCTACCTGCTCCTGCACCGGGACCTTCTCTGCATCTGCCGCTCCCTTCACGTTATGATGGAGATCCCAAGAAATGCTGTGGCTTCATCAGTCAATGCTCCATCCACCTCGAGATGATGCGGCATCAATTTCCTACCGAGGGGGCTAAGGTGGCCTTTATAATTAGCCTCTTATCGGGAGAAGCCTTGGCCTGGGCCACTCCGCTATGGGACCGAGGAGACCCGTTGACGGCGAATCTAAAAAGCCTTTTTTCCGGGGTTCAGCACCGTCTTCGAGAAACCTGCCCGCACCTCCTCCACTGCCGCAGCTCTGCTCCGTCAGGGGGACTCTACCGTGGGTCAGTACTCTGTGCAGTTCCGCACCCTAGCCTCAGAACTGGACTGGAACAATGAGGCGTTGGTGGCAACCTTCTGGCAAGGCCTCTCTGGTCGCATTAAAGACGAGCTCGCTGGTCGGGACCTGCCATCCACTCTGGACGAACTGATTCGGTTGGAAACCCGAATTGACATACGCTTTGCCGAGAGACAACAAAAGCTCTGCCTCCAACGGGAGGTCACCCGACCACGCCGGCTACCTTGTCTGGCTCCCGTCTTTCAACAACCTCCACTTCCTCCGCCAATGGTTCCGGAGGACGAACCCATGCAAGTCGAAAGGGCTCACTTGACCCAGGAAGAACGCTCACAGCGTCGTCAGAGGCAGCTATGTTTCTACTGTGGCGGTTCTGGCCACTTCATTGGAGACTGTCCCGCGGGAAACTCTCGCACCTAGGGCTCGCAGGAGAAGTATCCCTAGGTGTCAGTGCGGCCTCTCCCAGTCTGATCATTCCCGTACTCTGTGGAATTTCGCCGGACAGCACCTTTTAAGCCACCGTTTTCCTTGATTCGGGGTCCGCTGGAAATTTTATCAGCCACACACTGGTGTCCAAGTTTTGTCTCCCGGTGACCCCTCTGCAGAAACCCATGTTCGTCTCTGTCAGTGGCGAATGCCTCAAGGATGCTATTCGGTTCTGCAATGCGCCCCTCACCTTGCAGATAGGCGCTCTACACAAGGAGACTCTGAAACTTCTCGTTCTGCCTCGCTCCTCTTCTTAAATCCTCCTGGGCCTTCCTTGGTTGCAAGAGCATTCTCCGACCCTAGACTGTAACACAGACGAGATTACCCGTTGGGGCCCCGCGTGCCACTCGCGATGCCTTTCTGTACTCCGTCCTGCTCTACGGTCCGCCTCTGTAAAGTCTACGAAACCTCTGCCAGGTCTGCCCACTCCTTACAGGATCTAGCGACTCTTTTCGAAAGACAGGCCGAAACTCTTCCTCCGCACCGGCCATTTGACTGTCCTATTGACCTGCAACCCGGTACTACTCCTCCCCGAGCAACTCTACCCTCTTCTGTCCCGGAGGGCCAAGGCGATGTCGGAGTATATCCCGGAGAATCTCCGTAAAGGCTTTATACACAAGTCCTCTTCGCCTGCGGGGGCCGGATTCTTTTTGTCGAAAAGAAAGTTTGGGAACTCCCCGGGCCCCTTGTATCGATTATCGGGGACTCAATAAAATACCAAAAAAAAATCGATACCCCTGCCTCTAAATCCGGAACTGTTTGATGCCTGCGTGGCACAAACTTTTTTTTCCAAGTTGGTTTTTTCCGCGGAGCTTTAAAAATTTTGTTTTTCGTAACCCCGGAAGGGAAAAAATTGGAAGGGGCCTTTAAAACCCCCCAAGGGTTTGGCCACTTCAAATTTTTCTCTCCCCTGCCTTTTGGGCCCTCTCCCAACGCTCCGGAAATTGTTCCAGAACTTCGTCAACGAGTTTTTTCCCGCGACCTTCTCTATGTCTTTTTTAAATTGTCTATGGACGACATTTTTTAATCTTCCCCCCGATTTGACACCCACCCCACCCCGTCCCGCCAGGGGGCCCCAGCCCGGGTCTTCGTCCCCCCACCAGTTTTATGAAAAAACTGGAGAGAATGCCGTTTGGGAACCCCCTTTTTTGCTCCCCTTTCCCTTTTGGGGTAAAAGGGTTTCGGAAAAAGGGTCTCCAGATGGACCCCTTCAAAACCCTTCAGGGGTTCTTGCAGGGGGCCCCCCGCCCGGGGGTTCCTCCCCCCCAAATTCCAGTGTTTTTGGGGGTTTTCCCAAACTTTTACAGGAAGTTGGGTCCCCCCAATTCTCCACGCTGGGGGCCCCCAAATGGGGCCCTTACAAAAAAATCAAACCCCCAAACCCGGGCCCCCCCGAAGCCCAAAAAACCCCTTTTAAATTTGTTTTAAAAACAGCATTTGTTTCAGCCCCTTTTCTGTCCCCCCCCGGACCTGCAGCGTCCATTTTCCTAAAAAAGGGGAGGGCCTCCTCAGTAGGTGTTTGGTGCTTGTCCCCCTTCCCAAAAGTCCTCCTCGGGAAAAGTTGCGTACTTGCATTTTTTTCCCCAAGCCCCTTCACTCCTGCCAAAAACGAAATTTAAAAAACGATCAGTGATCGGAATTTACTGGCCAAAAATTTTTAAGCTTTTAGAAGAAATGGGGACATTGCTGGAGGGGGTTTCCCCCTTTTCCCTTTGGAGTTCTTAAACCGATCACAAAAATCTCCTTTTTTCTAAAGTCTCCCTCAGGGGATTGAACCCCTCGACAAGCACGGTGGTTCCCTCTTTTTTTTCGCCCCTTTAAATTTTCCCCCCTTCACTTTGGGCCCAGCCGAAAAAAACGTCAGGGGGGACCCCCCCTCTCTAAAACCTCAGACACGGGGGCCTAGGCCCGAAATTTTAATTTCCCTCCTGAACGGCCCTCACGGCCCCTTTCCCGGGGGATCTTCAAATTCCCCCCCGGGGAAAAACCTATCCCCCCCCGCCCTGCCTTTGGGAATCGTACCCTTTTTGGGGGAAAATTCCCCCGTACAGGGGGCCACCCCTGGGGTCCACAAGTCTTTAAAAAATTTGGGATCTCTCCGTACAAATTGGTGGCCCACTTTCACTCAAGACGTTAGAGACTTTGTCCTGGCCTGTACCTCCTGTCCCCCGAAACAAATTTCCCTCGTTTCAGGCCCCGGGGTCTGTTTAAAGCCTCTCCCTTGCCAAAAAGCCCTTTGGGGCCCCCAAAATTGCCATGGATTTTTTTAAATTTGACCCCCCGGCCTCCTCTGGAAACATGGTCATCTGGGGGGGTGACTGACAGATTTTAAAAAGAGGGCTAAACTTTTTTTCCCCCTGCCCGGGTTCCCCTCGGGCCCCCAGCGGCCCATTTACTTCTTCCCCCAACATTTTTTGGCTACACGGGCCCCTTTGGGGCAAAACGTTTTCGGATGGGGGGTCCAGTTTTTTGGAAATTCTGGCCGCTCGTGTGCTCAGTTGCAGGTCCATTTTGGGACTTCTCGTCTGAAATATACCCCCCCAAACCCAAGGGGCAGGTAGAGAGGGAAAAACCAATTTTTAAAGGTACCCTACCTACACATTTTGTAACCGCCCGTCAGGATAATGGTCTTTCTCCTCCCCTGGGCAAAATTTTTCTTTTTAAATTTTAAAACACTCTGGTCTTCTGGGCCTTTTCCGTTTTTTTTTGGTTGTTTTTGGGGGGCCATCCCCCCCCCGCCTCCCCCCTTTTGGCTTAACCTCGTGTAATTCCCTCCCCGGGTGCCTAAAGGCGGGAAAATTCAAAGCATTTTTTTGGAAATTTCACAACCAACCCGGCCCTTTTCAACCCCCCTTTCCGCCCCACCCCAAAGGGGTCCAGGCTGCGGGGTCCGTAGACCTCCGCACATTTTTAAAAGGGGGGGTGATGGGGTTTTGGGTTATCTCCAAGAAATATTCGTTTCAAGGTCCCCAGTTATAAGTTGGGCCCCCAAAGTTTTTGGGGGCCCTTTTGGGGGTACTTCTGAAAACAAAACCCGGTGTCCTACAAGCCCCGTTTTACCTCCCACTTGCGAACCCCCGAACCCCTTTCCATTCTTCTCCCCAAATTTGGTGGTCCCTAAAACGCTTTTCCCGTGGATCTGTTCCCCTTCTCCTGTGGCCAACCCTGATAACATTTTTTGGGGGTCAAGGAGGTGCTGGGGGAAGAAGATAGTGAGGGGAACGGTTCTTTCTGATTGTTTGGGGAAAGGGGGTTTTTCGGTTCCTGGGGGAGCATTCGGGGGAAAACCTGGGGCCCAAATCTGTCCCCAACCCCCTCTTAAATTCCATAAAAAGAGGGAAGACTTAAGGGGGTGGGGGGGATGTCCCTGGGGGGGGGGCAAAGGGGGGCCGTCGCCCCCCCCGGCCCCCCCCCTGCAGCGGGGGTCCGGCGCGGGGGGCCGTGGCTGCCCGCGTCCCCGCCCCCGCTGCTGGGTTTTCCCCCCGCCTGTTAAATTTCCTGTTTCCCCGTTGGCCTTCCCTTTTCCCGGCCCCCCCCTTTGCCTGTCCCCCCCGCCGCGCGAGTAAAACCCCTGCTTTTTGGGCCGGGGTGCGCCCACGGGGTCTGGATTTTAAAGGGCCAGTTTCAATTTGTAAAATTTTGTCCAAAATTTCCGGACGCTGGGCCATATAAAGGGAAAAAGCCCCAAAAACAATTTTGCCAAAATTGTTCCCTAGTTTAGAAAAGTGTTGGAAGCGTCCCCGTTTACCTGGTTTTCCAGTCCGTTCCGCTACGTTTCCTTACCTTGCCTGTTTTTCCGGCCCCCGCCCCCGACCCTCGCCCCGTTCTGACCCAAAAAACCCCTGCCGCCCGTCCCCCCCTTCTGCCCGTCCCCCGCTAAGTCCCCCCGGGTTACGATTCTGTAACCCGCATTACCCCGGCCCCCATCGCAAGCAAGTCACGTCAGAGGGAAACGGGCCTGGAGCCTTTACGCCGCAGGGAAGTCCAACCCGCTTTGCGGCGGGCTTGGAGAATAAAGGGGGGGTGGGTTAGAAATCCGCTCCCTGGGTGGCTTAACTATCATCGCTTGCGGGGTCCCGCGAATCCACCGAACCCTTAAAAAATGGCTAAAAAATTAATAAACACCCCTAAAAGAATTTTATTTGGAAAAATCCCCCTTAAAGAATACATCCCGGGGTTTTAGTGAGTATATTTTACCCCCCAAAGGGGGTTTCACATTTTTTTTTTTAGCATAAGGCTATGGGAAAATGGATTTTTTTTTTTTATAATATGGGATTTTAGTGGAAAAAAGTTTTATGTTCACAAAGGGAAACTGGAAAAAAGCATTAAAAATTGTTTTCACAAGATCTTTTCCCCCTACGGCAATACCTATATGTGGGTGTAAACTGCTTTTTGGGCATAGCAAGGTGTAAAAAGGGAAAAAAGGGAATATTTTTGGGTTTTTTTTAAAAGTTTTTTTTATTTTATAAAACCCTTTTAACAATAGAAATTGGAAATTTTGTAAAAAACTGCGTTTTTAGGTCATCATAGTCTGACAGCCAAAGCTTTTTTATTTTTCTGTAGATGGAGATAAGCTTGGGCTTGTTTTTTGTAGGATGAGTTAATGTTTGATTGATATAATTATAGGGTTTTTAAAAAGACGGTTTTTTAAACAAAATTTTTTTTCAAACTTTTTGGGAAATGGGGGTGAAAAAAAATACAAACCCAAATTTGGAAAAAGTTTTTTTTTTTTTTTAAATTTTTACAGCCAAATAAAAAAAAGTGGTATAAAAAGAAAAGTTTTCTTAGCAGGTCAATGTGATTACAGTGAAAAAAAATGTACCTTTTTTTTTAATGGTTTTTTAAATCATTTTAATAAAAACACTTTTTTATTTTAAAAAAAAAATTCCCCCCAATTTTTTGAGAAAACCATAATTTTTTTTTTATTTTTTCTTGTAGAAGCTGTTTAGCTGCTTTTTTTTTTTACATGATGAGTTGATGTCTTTATTGGTATCAGTTTTTAAGGGACCTGGCTTTTTGATAGTCTTTGATTTCCTTTCAGTTTTTTGGGAGGCAGGATGAAGAAACTACTGCAATCCTGGTAGTGTTTTTCATTTTTACAGTGAGCACCATGCAGCATAAATGATGTTAGTATTTTCTCTGTGGGCCAACATGATTACAGCGAGAGCCAATTTATATTATTTTTAATGTTGTGGCAACTAGGTTGTTGTGCATGTGGCGATACCAAACATGAGTACTTTTTTATTTTTAGGGGTGCGATTGGCGCTTGTAATGGGAAATGGGTGGTGGATGTGTTTTATTCATATGTGTCTGTTTTTTTTTACTTTTTTTGAGTTTACATTTTTTTTTTTACTTGTTCCCATTAGGGACTTGACTCGCTGATCTATTAGATCACTGCCACAATTCATAGCAGTATATTACTTTCAAGGCGTCATGGTAGCCTAAGGGTATGTGCACATAGCGTGTTGAATCCGTTTTTGGATCTGTTTTGGATCTGAAAATCGCAATCAAAGGTGCGGCATCAATCGCATCCAAAACTCTTCCAACACACAGGTGCATGTTTGGATGTGTTTTGGCTGAAGCAGGAACACACCCTACAGTTTTAAATTCGGTGTCTGCTGCGTCGGATCAAGAATTGAAATGACAATTTTTTTAATAGATTGGAAAGACGCATCAGAAAGACACATGTAAACACACTTCGGCGATCACTCGTCTGAACACCGATGCGTGTTTTAAATTGAAAGCAATGTTAAATCACACTGCACATTGTTAGATGAGCATTTGAGTCCCCTTAGGGTCCGAAACAAGGATCCAAACATGCACAATACCATAGAATATACTGGGAAACCGCAAAAAAAAATTCCAAGTGGGCCAAAATTTGAAAAAAAAAAACGTACTTGCAAAATATTTCAGGCTTTTTTTTAGGGTGTTCACTCTCCGGTATAAATGATGCATTCTCTGTATTCTGCAGGTTGGTATGATTCCATCAACACCAAACACGCTGTGTTTTCGTTATGTTATAGCACCATAAAAAAGTCCAAAAATTCTAAATCCTATTTGCGCAGTGGTGCCATTTTCTGCAACCAATAACGTTTTTGTACTAACACGTACGGACTTGAGTGGGGGTGCATTTTTTTGTGGGCTGAAGTGTACTTTTTATTGGTACCACTTTGGGATACATGCAACTTTTTGATCCCTTTTCCTTCCCTGAGGAAGGAAAGTAATTTTCCGAAACGCTGCAGCTGTGCGCAACATGGAGCGTCTTGCTCCTTACTAGTCAGCTCATAAAAGAGATTGCATGCCACTGAAAAGTGAAATCCTTGGACTGTAAGGAAAACAACTACAGCTAAGTACTGACTTTTAAACTACTTGTAGAACGATGATTTGGAATGGAAGGGCATACAGCCATAATTGATATTCCGTACGTTGAGTAAAAGCACAAAGATTTTAAATGCAAACGTGTTTCAGTCTTTTTGTTGCCATTTGTATTGGATAAGCAACTGGCTCAGTGATAGAAAACAAAGGGTGGTGATTAATGGTACATACTCAGATTGGATCCCTGCTACTAGTGGGGACCACAGGACTCAGTATTGGGCCCTATTCGCTTTAATATTTTCATTAATGATCTTGGATTGCACAGTAGAATATTAATCTCTGCAGATTATACTAATCTGTGTAAAGTAATCAACATAATAGAGGATAACGTGTTATTACAAAGGGATCTGGATAAGTTGGAGGTCTGGCAAGAGAAGATGCAGATGAGGTTTAACACAGAAAAATGCAAGGTTACTCACATGGGGAGGAAACGGAAAGACGCTGGGTAAAAGTGACATGGAGAAGGACTTGGAAATCCTGGTGGACAGCAAACTTAACTGTAGCAGCCAGTGTCAGGCAGCAGCTGCCAAGGCAAATTGGATCATGGGTTGTATTAAAAGGGGCATTGATGAACATGATGACAACATTATTCTCCCATTAAACAAGTCACTGGTTAGACCACACATGGAATATTGTGTACAGTTTTGGGCACCAGTGCACAGGAAAGACATTGTAGAGCTTGAACAGGTACAAAGGCAGGCAACAAAAATAATAAAAAAACTGGGTGGACTGCAAAACCCAGAAAGATTATCAAGATTAGGGTTATTTAGCTTAGAGAAAAGACGGCTTCGGGGGGACATAATAAATGTGTGTCACGGATGGCACCGCAGTCCGTGGGGCAGGGTGGGGGCGCATCCGTGCTCCTGCCCATTTCCCTGCTCTGGGAGCGAGTGGCTCCGCGGTCCGTGTATCGGGCCGTGGGCGCACTCGCTCCCCAGAGCTCAGTTACTCACCCAACCGCGCTCCTGCCGGCCAGTGCACGCATACCAGCTACCTAGGGCACGCGCGCCCTGGCTTCTGCAGATTTAAGGGGCCAGCGTGCCGGTAATTGGCTGTTGCTGGCCGCTGACCCTATATTTAGGCGCCACCTACTACCACTCTCTGCTGGATCTTTAGTGCCTTATCAGCCTAATGAGAAAGCGTTCCTTGTGCCTTGTCCGTCTCTACCGTGCACCGTTCTTCTCTGCCGTCCCTCGACCACGAACCTTTGCCGCCTGTCCTGGCCTTACCGCCCGTTCCCGACTACGACTTCGCCTTACGATTCTGCACCACGCTCTACCTTGGCAACCACCACAAGCAAGTCACGTCAGGGGTAGCGACCTGATAGACTTCCTCCGCAGAAAGTCCATCCCGCTTTGCGGCGGGCTCTGGTGAAAACCGGGACCTACTTAGATTCCACTACCTCTGTGCGTTACAGTAAGATCCGGCCATGGATCCCGCCAAGGTGCCGTTGCCCAGTGTGGCAAATCTTTCAAGCGTTGTTGCCCAGCAGTCCCAGCAACTGGCACAACAGGCGCCACAGCTGGATCAGTTGACTGCTATGATGCAGCAACTCGTCGCCGCCCAGCAGCAGCCTCCACCTCTTCCCGTCGTTGCTCCCATTCCGGCGGCTCCGTTGGCCCCCAAGCTAAGTTTGTCGCTGCCAGCCAAGTTCGACGGAGATCCCAAGCTCTGCAGAGGGTTCATCACCCAGTGCTCTATGCATATCGAGCTGATGGCTGACCAATTCCTGTCCGAACGTTCTAAGGTGGCGTTTGTGGTTAGCTTACTCTCCGGGAAGGCCCTGGCATGGGCCACACCTCTCTGGGACAGGAGTGAACCGGTGACAACTGATTTGCAGGCTTTCCTCAAGGAATTCCGCAGCGTGTTTGAGGAGCCTGCGCGAGCATCTTCTGCCGAAACAGCCCTCCTAAATCTACGCCAGGGGGATTCCTCGGTGGAAGACTACGCTGTGCAGTACCACACCTCAGCCTCTGAGTTGACCTGGAACGAGGCTGCCCTGTGCGCCACCTTTAAGAAGGGCCTCTCCAGTGGGGTTAAAGATGTGACATTCCGTCTTCCCTCAGCGAATTGATCCAGTTGGCCACCCGCATAGACGTGCATTTCACTGAAAGGCAAGAGGAGCTTCGGCAAGAACGTGAGATGGCCCGACCACGCTGGTTTCCGCGCTTGGCTCCCATGTTCCAGAGGTCTCCTACGTATCCGTTACCAATTCCCGGTGAGGAATCTATGCAGGTCAACCGGGTTCAACTCACTGAGCAAGAATTGGCCCGACGTCGATTGGAGAACTTATGCCTATACTGTGCAACTCCAGAGCATTTCCAGAGGAACTGTCCCCAACGTCCCAAGCGTCCGGGAAACGCCCACACCTACTTTCCATGGGAGAGGCGTCCTTAGGTGCAAGTTCCTCCTCTCCACGTCTGATGATGCCTGTTCAGAACGTGACCGACGCTGGACTTTGGCTCAGCCGGGAACTTTATCCACCACTCCTTAGTGTTGCAGTATCGCCTCCCAGTGATCCTTCTGGAAAAGCCGTTGGTGATCTCTTCGGTCAGCGGAGAGCTTCTAAGTGACACTATAACGTTCACCGCTAAGCCGTTGACTCTCCTTGTGGGGGTCCTGCATAAGGAGAAGATCACCTTCTACGTGTTGCCCCGCTCCTCTTCGGCAGTTCTCCTGGGGCTTCCGTGGCTGCGGCTCCACTCCCCTACACTGCACTGGACGTCTGTGGTAGTAACTCGCTGGGGTCCTAACTGCCTGAGCCGTTGTCTGGTGGCACCTCGACCGGTCCTTCCCTGCTCTCGTTCGGTGCCCTACGAGCCATTGCCCAGCCTACCTGCTGAGTATTAGGAGTTTGCCGATGTCTTCTCGGAGAAACAAGCAGAGATCCTTCCTTCTCATCGCCCATAGAGTCTATCCCTTGTCCGAACCCGAGACCCAAGCCATGTCGGAAAATGTATGGGAAAATCTCCAGAAGGGGTTTATACGTAAATCCTCCTCTCCCGCAGGTGCAGGATTCTTCTTTGTGGAAAAGGACGGCTCCTTACGGCCCTGCATCGATTATCGGGGTCTTAATAAGATCACGGTTAAGAATCTGTACCCTCTACCCCTGATCACGGAACTTTTTGATTGCCTACGAGGTGCGAAGATCTTCTCCAAGTTGGATTTAAGGGGGGCCTACAATCTGGTCCGTATACGAAAAGGAGATGAATGGAAGACAGCCTTTAACACAAGGGATGGGCATTTCGAGTACCTGGTCATGCCTTTTAGTCTGTGTAACACTCCAGCCGTCTTCCAGGAGTTTTTGAACAACATTTTCAGGGATCTCCTTTACACCTGTGTTGTGGTTTACTTGGACAACATCTTGGTGTACTTGCCCAATTTGGAGACTCACCAAGTCCACGTTCGCCAAGTATTGAGGCACCTTCGAGCTAACCACCTGTATGCCAAATTGGGAAAGTGTCTCTTTAACCAAACTAGCCTTCCATTTCTGGGCTACATCATCTCAGACCAGGGCTTACAGATGGATCCAGCAAAATTGTCTGCCATTCTGCAATGGCCACACCCAGTTGGCCTTTGGGCCATACAATGTTTTCTAGGTTTTTGCAACTACTATCGGCAGTTCATCCCGCACTTCTCCACGCTCATGGCCCCAATTGTGGCTCTCACTAAGAAGAACTCCAACCCTCGAAGTTGGCCACCTGAAGCTGAGGAAGCATTCTCAAAATTGAAAACCGCTTTTGCCTCTACGGCTATTATACCATCGGTGATCGGGAGTTACTGGCCATTAAACTGGCATTGGAAGAGTGGCGTTATCTGCTGGGAGGTGCTCGGCATCCCATCATTATCTATTCTGACCATAAGAACCTTCAATATCTCCAGTCAGCCCAGCGACTCAATTCTCGCCAAGCCAGGTGGTCTCTATTCTTTTCCGGGTTTAACTTCCAGATCCACTTCCGACCCACGGAAAAGAATGTCAAGGCTGATGCCCTTTCGCGCGTCTCCGACGTGGTCGGAGCAGTTGCTCCAGAACACATAATTCCCCCTAAACGCATTGTCTCCGCAGCTCATTGCGACCTCCGGAAGGTCCTGTCAGGGAAAACATACGTGTGTCCCACGCTCCATAGGAAAATTTTGAAGTGGGGACATTGCTCACTGATGGCCGGACATCCTGGTGCTCGTAATATTTTTCTCCTTATCTCTCGGTTCTATTGGTGGCCAGACCTTGCTAAGGACATCAGGGAATTTGTTGAGTCCTGTATCACTTGTGCCCGTAACAAGATGCCTCGTCACAAACCAGCTGGACTCCTGCACCCCCTGCCCATTCCTACCAGTCCCTGGTATCAGGTGGCGATGGATTTTATAACTGATCTTCCCCCCTCATCTGGTAACACCGTCATTTGGGTGGTCACAGATCTATTTTCTAAAATGGCACATTTTGTCCCGTTGCCAGGCTTACCTTCTGCCCTGCGCCTGGCCAACCTATTTTTTCGCCACATCTTTAGGTTGCACGGGTTTCCCCTGGAGTTAGTCTCGGATCAAGGGGTCCAGTTCCTTTCCAAATTCTTTGTTCTCAACTGCAGGTGAATCTCGATTTCTCCTCGGCTTACCACCCCCAGACGAATGGTCAGGTAGAGAGAGTCAACCAGGTCCTGGGGAATTACTTGCGCCATTTCGTCTCGGCTCATCAGGATGACTGGTCCAACTTGCTTCCATGGGCGAAATTTTCTTACAATTCCCTAGATTCGGACTCCGCAGGTGCTTCTCCCTTCTACACTGTGTACGGCCTGCACCCCGCCCACCACTGCCGCTGGCATCCCTCTCTGAGGTTCCGGCAGTGGATGCGTTGGTCCAAGACATGACGGCCATTTGAACCCTGACACGCCAGTCTCTGCCTCGAGCCTCGGCGCGCATGAAGACTCAGGTAGACAAAAGAAGGAGGCCTCCGCCAGTTTTTTCCCCGGGTGACAAGGTGTGGTTGTCGGCCAGATATGTCCGCCTCAAGATCCCGAGTTACAAACTGGGACCCCGCTACGTGGGACCATTAGAAGTGCTCAAACGCATTAACCCGGTGGCCTATAAACTCCGACTTCCGCCTATCATGCGCATCCTGAACTCCTTTCATGTCTCCCTACTGAAACCTCTGATCCTGAATCGTTTTTCTCGGAAAGCAGTCCCTCCGTCCCCTAAAACTATCGTGCAGCAGCGATCGCTTACCAGACGGCCCCGGGAAGCAAAGATCACTTCCGGGGCCGTCTGACGTCACGATGCCCACAATACAGTTGTCATGACAAAAAGTACACAGCAACAATACTGTGTACTGGCCTGCTTTGTAACAGCAATCTGAAGATTGCTGTTACAAATCCCCCATGGGGAAAACTGTAAATAAGTGTAAAATAGAAAGAAAAGAAAGTAAAACAAAAAAGAAAATAAAAACACGTACATCTCCCTTTTCCCCTTTACAAACGCCAAACAAGAGCAAAAATAAATAAAGTACCCATATTTGGTATCGCCGCGTGCGTAACGACCTGTCCTATAAATATGTCATATTAATTAACCCGTACGGTGAATGCTGTTAAAAAAATAAAAAAAAATAAAAAGAATTGCGATTTTTGTTCATCCCGCAGCACATTAAATGGAATAAAAAGCGATCAAAAACTCATATAAACACCAAATTTGTACAGATCAAAACGTTAATTCATCCTGCAAAAAAAAGTCCTTACACGTCTCTGTATATGGAAAAATAAAAGTTATGGCTCTCAGAAGACAGCGATGCATAAAAATTGTTTTACACAATAAAAGCTTTTTTTTTAAAGTGCTTCAACATAAAAAAAAAAAAACTATATAAATTGGGTAGCGCCGTAAGCGTATTGACCCACAGAGTAAAGCTAACTTGTCATGGATACTGCACAGTGAGCGCTGTTAAAAATAAAAAAAACACTACTAGGATTGCAGTATTTTCGTCACACTGCCTTCCAAAAAACGGATTTAAAACTGATCAAAAAGTCTTGTCCCCAGAAAAATGAAAGAAATAAAAGCATCAACTCATCCTGCAAAAAACAAGCCCCCTAAACAGCTCTGTACACAGAAAAAAAAAAAAAGTTATGGCTCTCAGACTATGGCGATGCAAAAAAAGTGTTTTCCTTTTTGAATAAAAGTGCTTTTATTGTGTAAAAAGCAGTAAAACATGAAAAAAAAAACATACAAAACATACAAATTTGGTATCACTGTAATCGTATTGACCTGCTGAGTAAAGCTAGCATATCATTTATACCGCATGGTGACCGCTGTAAAAAATAAAAATAAAAAACACTACCAGGAATGCTGTATTCTGTTCAAAATGCCTCACAAAAACCTTAATAAAAAATGATCAAAGCGTCATATGCACCCCATAATGGTACTAAATGAAAACGTCAACTCATCCCACAAAAAAAACAAGCCTATAATCAGCTCCGTATACAGGAAAATAAAAAAGCTATGGTTGTCAGAATAGGACAACGTAAAAACGCTATTTTTCTATAGACCTATTTCTATTGTGTAAAAGTAATAAAACATAAAAAAAACTATATAAAATGTATATAATTGCAATTGTACCAACCCCCATAGTAAAGTTATCCTGTCATTTACACTGCACGGCGAACATTGTAAAAATGAAGCCCAAAAAAACAATGGCGGAACTGCATTCCCCCCCCCCCCATTTTCATAGCCCAATACTAAAATTAAGTATGGAAACACCTGTGCGTCCAAAATGCACAGTATAACCCTAGATGAGATCCATGAGGGGTGTTGAATCCAAAATGGGTAGACTTCTAGAAGGTCTCACCTTGTACTTTGGGGGCTTTGCAAATGCGACATGGCCCCACCAAAATCTGCGTTCCAAAAGCCAAATAGCGCTCCCTTCCTTGTACACCCTGCCATGCTCCCAACAGCAGTTTACATCCACATATAGGGTATTGCCGAACTTGGAAGAAATTGCATGACAAAATTTTGGGTGCTTTTTTTTCACAGGATTCCTTGTAAAAATGAAACATTTTCAGCTAAAATCGCAGATTTTTGGGAAAAAAAATTCACAATGTGTGTGACCTTAGGTGGAAGATCATAGAACAAATTTATGGAGCAGATGAATCACAGCTTCAAAGGAATCTCATGCAGAGAAAGGTTTACTGGATATTTAGGGCATGTCCCCACGGCAAGGGTTTTCGGCTGTTTTTTTCAGGCGGTTTGCGGTTTGTACCAATTAAAACGTCAGTTCATCCTGCAAAAAAAAAGTCCTTACACGTCTCTGTATACGGAAAAATAAAAGTTATGGCTCTCAGAAGACAAAATACTACAAGCACAATCTTCCATCCGGTTCTTGGACGGAATCTCTGCTTGTGAAGGGGGGAGGGGTGGGCTCATCGCGGAGAAAAGCCGTCCCCTCCGTGGCCATGGCCACAAAACAGGACAAAGACCGTCCTCTGCCATGGGAATGCACCCTTACACTCAGCTCAATTACCCCTAATGGGGTAAATGAAGAGTGTAATTTTAATGTATTTTTGTGATTTCTTCATTAGATGGTGATAAAAACATGTTTTAGATAATGCATTATGTGAAATTTTGTAAATTTGCTATGTGTCACTTACGTATAAAATGTAGACAGGTCAGAAATCACAAATGCTTGAGAAAGGGGGAGGACCCTGAAACGTTGCAGAGCAGCATTGCACACACACCCGATCAGCCATGATGAACGACACTGCATTCACCTAACAAGTTGTGCGAGCTGCAGGGAGAAGCGTCCGGACTAAGCGCGCCTTGCTTGGATTGATTACTCCGGGACTGGAGAGCACTATAACCGCAAGTGTTTACTCATGTTTTGAGAAACAGTGTAGTATGTTATAAAGTTATAATATTGCTGCTGACCATCATTTTTAGATTTGATCCAATAAAAGAGAAATATTTTATATGGAAACATTACTTAAAGGATCCATTCTTTAGGAGTATTTCGTTATAATAGTTACTGGATATAGGACATAAGGGAAAGGTCCCATGTTCATACTCCTCATGTGTGGTTTCTGTTAATTATTTAATAGAGGTCAATACAGACTTTTTTCAGAAACAGGTCCAGCATCCACTATCAATTATGTCCGTGCGGCTTGCCTTAAAATTTATAGACTTAATTTCATTTTTAAAATTAAAAAAAAACAACTCGTATTCACTCTATATAGTCCATAAGCAGATGGTCTTTAGTGCTTAGACCGTATCAATGTGTGAACCCTATTTTTAAGGTGTGTGTTCTATTACCTGTTTATCTGTTTATGGACTATATGGAGTGGATACGAGTTGTTTTTTTTTAATTTTAAACATGAAATTAAGTCTATAAATTTTAAGGCAAGCCGCACGGACATTATTGATAGTGGATGCTGGACCTGTTTCTGAAAAAATTACATTGTGATTGCCGGACGAAGTTGACGGCTGGTTCGTGCATCCTTGACTTGAGGGACACTGCAAGAGCAAGAGGGGTAAGCTGAAACAAGTATTTTGGTCAATATAGACTTTATTATATAGATTTATAGGGTAGGTCATGACACATGTGGCGATACCAAATATATTTACTAGTGCATCTCAAAAAATTAGAATATTACTATAATTGATATCAATTTAAGTCAAATAGAGAAACCCATATATTGTATAGACTCATTACACTGCAATAGTGTTTCTGGACTGCAACTAATGCGACATTAGTTTCTTAATAATTTCAAAATTACTTTAATTTTTAAACATCAAAAGCTTTTTCTTATTTATCAAAAATGGCACTAAAACCAACATGCGGTAATTATTGCACATACTCCAAAGTGTGCAATCACAAGCGGAGCAACACCTTGAGACTTTAAACCGGCTCCTTTTCTGAAAGCCTGATTGACATACAAACAGTCTCGTGAAAAGCTTTCTTTCTTCAACTTGTGTTGATTATATATGCAATCTTAATGGGAGCACTGTGTCAGTCTCTCAGCAAGCTCCTGAATCACAGTCTCTTAGACACACGTTTGTAAACTTTACACACTGTATAAGTTCTTTACATGGATACAAAGATCTCTGATGTGAACTCACTGCGTCCTCTCATCGGTTGGTGTCGAATGGCAGTACGCCTGCGCGACGTTTCGGGGGTACGCCCCCTTTGTCAAGCTCACCTGAGGTAAGACTCTGCTTCCTTTTATACACTATACCGCTATGCTGCCTACCTATATTAACCATTACATCACTGTTACTTAACAAATATACAACATTACACCTATATTTAACCCTATATTTAAAACATAAAAACAATATATAAATCTTACCTACCCCTCTATATATAATCTTATTACAAAAATGCACTCCAATTACATTCCTCATTTAGAACACTATGGCTAAAAGATCCTAACTTCTATATTCTATATATATCTATCTGAAATTAGCGTTTTTTAACCTGCTCGCTGTCATTGCATTCTATTTATTCTAATATGCACCATTTTAAATCACAATTATTGTGTTTATTCTCAAAAAAATGTCTTGCTTCTGCCGTTTTACCATATTTGGTTTTGCTTTTAGAATAAATTTTTTCCTGTTCTTGTTTGGTCTTATATAATCTTATCTGGGACCGATGTTCATTTATTCTTATTTTAATCTGTCGTGTAGTCTGCCCTACATACACCTTCCCACAAGGGCACTTCAACATGTACACGACATTAGTCGTGTTACATGTGAAATATCCTTTAATTCGAAGGGGATAACCCACAGAAGGATGATTAATCGTCTCTCCTTTAATTATGCTAGACCAATTTTGACAGCTCAAACATGCAAAGGTCCCTTTCTTTTTGTTACCAAAAAATTTTTGTATCGATTTCTTCTGTTTAAGATCGGAATGGACCACCATATTTTCCAATGGTTTGTCCCTTGCGATATACTAACCTTGGCTTATCAACAAACTTCTTACCAAATTGTGGATCACTCTGCAGAATTTTCCATGACTTGAGAATAGCGTCTTTAACTAAGCCAGCATGGTCATCATATACTGACACATTTCTGGACGATGTGTCAGTCCTCTTTTTTCTCTTCCTAAATTCACCTCTTGACAATAATCCTACTTGTTCTGCTGTTGCTATTACATCGTTAGCTCTATCTATAAATTTTTGTATCATTTCATCTTTGTTATGGTGATATTCTGCATCAGTACATATGCATCTTAATCTTAAAAATTGCCCTTTAGGGATGCCACGTGTTACATTAGGTGCATGAGAACTTTCATAGTGTAACATAATATTTCGATCCAAAGGTTTCTTATAAAGTGTAGTTTCCAATTTTTTTAAAGTGACATCCAAAAAATCTATTTTATAATTATCACTAGATATGGTAAATTCTAGTAGGTTTTCTGATAATACATCATCTGAATCTGAAGCCACAGGCAGCAATAAAATGACTAGTGTTGAGCGATTATTATCGACAAAGTTGAAATCGGAACAGTTTTTATGTTGATCGAAATTTTTAGATCATGCGATAATTTAGGTTAAAATCTGTGCATCATCTATTAAGATCGTGCCATTTTCGGCGCTTCCTGTCATTTTGGCGGCCAGAAAATCAGCTTACAGAATAGAGCAGGGTGAGATGTGTGTGCGACGTCATGACTGGGAGGTGTATGGTTGCGATTGGCTGGAAAAATTACATGACCTCGTTTTACATAGAACAGCGTTTCCTGTTCAGCCTCAGTGTCTCTCAGCGTCTCAGAGCAGAAGGACGTGCGCTCTGCTTGTGTCCAAACAGCTCAGCGAAATTAATCTATTTCTTCACAGAGAAAGCTCTTCTGTTCGCTGTGATCATTACTGGTTAGGTAGAGTAGAGTTTGGAGGATTTTATGTAGTTAGGGAGTGCATTTTAAAGGAGCATCGACCGCTGTAAATTCACGCGGGGGGGGTGGGGGGGGGAGGGGGGCCCACGGGCGAACACAGACAAGCTCTATAAAGAATACTGGATAAAGTTCACCAAGACTTAGTGTAGACATTGCACTGCAATAGATTTATTAACAGTTTTCTATTGAAATATTTCCAGGATATTGGGCAGCCTGAACTTATATTAGGATACACATCTTTTCTAGTAACTGCAGGTCTCTTTGTTAGGTGCAAAACTCCACTTTTATTATCAGTATACATTTCAGATAGGTGTTCATTTTCAATTTTGCCCATTCCACCTTTGTTCATATATCCACCTTGCAGTTAAATTAGAATCCAGCAATTTTGTAGTCAGCACAGGTTGATAGGTGCCAAAAAATACCTTGTATTATCCAAATACATTACAGATATGTGTTTTTGGCACCTTTGCCCAGTCCAGATTTGTTGATAGAGCCACCTTGCAGTTAAATTTGAATCCAGCAATTGTGTAGTTACCACAGGTGAATTGATAGGTGCCAAAAAATACCTTATATTATCTGAATACATTACAGATCATGTGTTTTTTTTGACTTTGGCGCACTAAGACTTTGTTTTGATAGATTCTACTATTGCAGTTAAATTTGAATCCAATTACTACAAATTTATATCCAACAGAGATTTTGTCATATAATCACTGCAAATTCTAATCCCTGTTAAAACATAACTTTTACTAGATCTAAAATTGTACTTCCTAAAACCCTCTATATACTACCCACAACAGCCCTAAATGATACAGCATTACTAAAATATCGATCCATCAGTGAGTAATCCGCCCGTGATAAAGGACGCTTCCGCTTTTAATGGACAGATAATATCACTGTATACGTGTATTTCAATTCTTTAAATCACAGCAATCCCAACGCGTTATCCCACATATAATTTTGGTTCATCAGGGGATTCAAAGATCTCTCTTCGCTGTGGAATTAAGAATACGCTATAATACAACGCATATACAATCAATGACGGATATTCACCGCTATGGCGAGATAGAAAAAATGATACTTAGTTAGAAGCTGCCAGGTAAAAAGTGATAATCCTCGCAGCGCCCCTTTGGTATGCTGGCACCAAGGATAGAAGGATACAAATGATTCATTCTGCATCCCTTAAATACCTTACTTGCCCTTTTGATGTTATACCAATAAAGCCCCTAACACTCAGTATTAATGTATATTGTTTTTTTACCTATTGCCGGTTTCTACTCTACTACATGTGGCGCAATCCCCCCCTGTGCCCTTTACCAGGCTGGCGTTCCCGGAAGTTGTACTGCGCATGACCGGAAACTAGATAAAAGAGTCATTTCCGATTCACTTCAGCGAAAAGCAACACTGCGCATATATCAAGAAGCCCCATATTGACCGGCGCAGTCCGGCGTCTTAAAAAAAACGTTCTGCTGGCGCATGCCCAGGGGAAAAGTGCCCGCAAATGCGCGCAATCAAAATCCGGGCCTAACTCTCAGCTCCGTACATATTACATCGCTCCACACATTATGAAGGGACAACACTGGTCACTTCCCGGTCAGCCGCCACCGAACCAACACCACATACATCCGTCAGCCGAATCGTTCCCCATACTAAGGTCAAACCGCGCACACTACTATCCGCACAGACCGCCAATTGCTGCGAAGTCAGCCCCCCAAATTTCTTAAGTGGCCGTCTGAGAACGGATGTCTGAGTGTAACATGGGCATTTAATTCAGGGTCAAATAAATTCGGGTAGCAAAAATCATTTGTCTTAAAAGCTGACATAGATTATCAGGCTATAAGTAATCCAATGAATATAATGAAAAAATGTAATGAAAATATAATGATACATACAATACGGTCCAGCTTTGCAAAATCAATATTGGTCCTCTGTGAGAGTACAACGAAACAGAGCAGAATAAAACAGACCCAAGAGTGATCTAATCATAAAACATCCAAATTGCAAGGTCTCATTAAGGCCCTTTGGATAAACTGATTCCATAAGGTAGATCCACTGGGCCTCTTTAACACAAAATTTCGTCTATACCCATTCTCCCTCCTCGTTGGAGACGGTCTCACTACCTCCCATGAACAAAAAACGCAGGGATTCCCATTCTCCATTATGTAGTTCCCCAACATGGTCGACACTGGCGTGTCCCTCTTCTATTACGTATGTCCCCTAGATGTTCTCCACCCACCCCTCCTTTTGAATGTTCTCCTTTGATTTTTCCAATATAATCAGTGGGCATGACATGTGCACATGTAAACTACTCCTTCTGGTCCCAACAATTGGGGCAAAATCACGGATAAAGAAATGTTTTCCATTTGAGGCACCTTGTGAAGGATTTAGTTGTTGTAGTTATGGGCAAGCTACACATCTCTTGCCCCCACCATTTAAACATACCCATCGTTTTCCTTTCAGCCAAGTACCTTGAGGGGGTATTTGTGTATAAATGACTATGGATCAGTCTATCATTAATGGATCCTACCCCTTCGATAAGTTATCAAAGGTAGCTTGGAGGTATCCCTCTAGATCCCTGATCAACCTCAGTATTCCCCAATATTATTTGAGGATATCACAACTTCTAGATTTCTATCAGTCCAAAAGTTGCGATTACACGGCTTAATTGTTATCTTTATCCTCCTGGAATTTACCCATAGTAATGTTGTCCTATTCTGTTTTTGTGCATGCCTCAGTGCTGATTTCCAAAACTCCCTGAGGGATATCCTCGACTGGAGAAATCTTTCTTATCTCTCAATATACCTGACTGTTCCTCTAAAGTCCTCATCTCTGGAGCAGTTCTCTTAACTCTCAGAATTGACCCTTCCGGTATTCCTTCTCTTACAGGGTAGTGGATGATACTTTCCCATTGTAGCAAGCTGGTTGGTTGCTGTGGGTTTCCTATACATATCCGTGTGATATTTGCCCAGCCCGATCTTTTAATAAATAAGTACAACCAGAAAGGGTAAACAATTCTCTTGCACTCAATGTGGAAGTGCATACCCAAATCTCGTTTTTTATTTAAGCTTTGCAACGAACTCCTCAAAATTCACACCTTGTGCACCTTTCCTGAGTAACAGACGATTCATCAATGTACCTCCCCCAGAATAAAATCTGGGGGGCCACTGAACGTCCTGCCGGTTGGGATAACCAAAGGTGGCCTCCCACCACAGCCAAGGAAAAAATTTCGCATAAAACGGGGCTCAGGAGCTCCCCATTGGCGTGCCCTCAGAGCTGGATGGAAGGTCTTGTTACAGAAACAAAATAATTAGATGTCCAACACGAAGTCCAGTAGTCCTGATGACAAAGGCATTGTGAGCCTGGAATTATAATTCTTCTTGTGTGAACAAAAAAAATCAACTGCTTGAATGCCAATTTCATGTGGATATTACTATATAGACTCTTCTACATCAATAAGAACCCAATAATAAACTCTTAATGACCTGAATCCCTTCCACTGCGCAGTAAATCCGAAGTGTCTCTTATGTAAGAAGCAATTGGTTGCAAAATCTGTAAATATTTATCTATATAAATCCCCACAATTTGCGTATTGATCCAACGCCCGAGACTATTGGACTACCATTTAGTGGGTAAAGCCCTTATGAAATCTTGGATCTAATAAAATTTAGGTATTTGAGATTAGATGGCATCATGAATTTGAATTCCGTGTGTGTTATTAAACCAATCTCTAAACCCTCCACAAGTAACTTTCTCTATTGCCCATAGTAAAGTTTGCTGTCGGGTCCTGTGGGTTATGAATATCATAATCCTTTTGTCCCTAAGAAGATCGTTGCACCCAATAAAATCTTTCCTTTTTATATATGTCATGATTTAATATAACTATAATTTCCCCCCTTATCGGAGGTTTAATAATTAAATATTTTATCCCGTTTCCAGTGCTGACAATGCTCCTAATTTCATCTGCACTGAGATTATTATGGAAAGGTAAGCCCTCTGTTCACCTCAAAACTACTACGGAGATTTTCTTTTCGAGACTATTTGGCAAAAAAAGATCAAATTCTCACGTGTTATCAAACTGACTCGGGGGCATTTCTCCTACTTTTAGTTCAAATTTTGTTTGAACTTCTATATTTCCTCCGTCCTCCTAAGGGACACTAAGGTATGGATAACCCTCTAAAATCCTGTGCTGTAACACAACCAATAGCTGGCATTCCAATTGATCTTTGATTTAAAAAAGTTATGCCACTTGAGCTTCCAACAAACAGGTGTAGATCTTTGGTCCATGAAAAAATCACTAAACCTTAGTGGTGGGGGCACAAAAGTCCAGACCTCTCTGTAAAATCTGTAATTCACCATTAATTCAATACCTATCTGAAGATTAATATCGATGTAGATCTGATTTTGTTATTTCTTACGTGTCTCAGCCGGATGTCGGGGCCCTTCTCCAGCCCTCTAAAAAAGGAGGTGTGTTGGAAATGCCAGAGAGAGAGGCATATAAGTCCCATATGCACTCCCCTTCCTCCTGAGTTCTGCGAGGACCCCATTTCCCTAGCTCGGATCCTCTTGTTCTCGCCCCCTGACCTAACAGATTTTGTGAATTAGTATCCGAAGGATTCCTGCGTCCATGATAGTAATTCCCTAAGGTAATAGGGTTTGGTTTTGAGAAATTTAAAATGCTTTTCCCTTCCATGAATTCCTGGAGATCCCTCAGATATTGTTTTGCGTTTACGTGCCCTTCAGTCCTGTCTGATATTTATCTAATAAATTTTGTAAACTTTTTGTTCTCGTCCTACAAAATCTGGATCCCCTCTGAAGTTTTGAAATGCCTGTTCAATCCAGTTGTTTAAAGTTGTAGAGGTAATATTCAATGTTTTATTTTCCTCTTTAAGTAGGATTTTCATAAGTCGTACCGAGCTACTATAATTCTGTATCCCACTCTACCAACAAGGATTCAGATTGTGATCAAGTAGCAGTGTTTATATAAATTCTAAGGTCCCCTAGGTATAATCCGTGATTCAATATACTGTTCTCGTGCTTTTGCCTCCCACAAGTATTTAATATTATCTCGATAAGCTGTATATAGTTTTTTTAATACCACTATTAGGTCAGAAAGATCACTTTGATCCGACTTCCAACTCAACGACTGAAAACACCGCTCTTTATGCCTTCAGTTCGCCACCCTCTTTATCAACAGGCCACTAAGGAAACTGCCATAATATTGAAATTACTACAAATTTTATATACAACAGAGGATTTTTGTCATATATCCACTGCAAAAATTATAACCCCTGTTAAAACAAAACTTTTACTAGATCATCCCTAAAATTGTACTTCCTAAACCCTATAATACTACCACAACACACCTAAATGATCAGCATACTAAATATCATCCATCAATTGGAGTAATCGCCCTGATAAGGACGGCTCCGCTATAATGACAGATAATATCACTGTATACGTGTATTTACAATTCTTTAATTCACAGCTATCCCAACGCGTTTCCCCATATAATTTTTTGGGTTCATCAGGCGGAATTCAAAGAAACTCCTCCTCGCTGTGGAATAAGAATACCGCTATATACAACGTCATATACAATCTAACCTATTACGGATATGTCCCATCGCTATGGGTGAGATAGAAAAAAAATTATACTTAGCTAGAAGCTGCCAGGTAAATAAAGTGATAATCCTCGCAGCCCCTATTGGTATGCTGGCACCCAGGATAGAAGGGCACAAAATGAATTCATTTCTGCATCCCTTAAATACCTTAATAGCCCGTTTGGTGTATAACAATAAAGCCCCCTAACACTTCAGTAATTAATGTATATTGTTTTATACCTTATAGCCCGGGTTTTCTACTTAACCTGTGCGCATATCCCCCAGCCTTTACTCAGGCTGGCGATCCGGAATTGTTACAGCGCATGACCTGAAACTAGAATAAAGATGTCATATTCCGATTCACTTCGGCGAAACAAACTGCGCTTATACAGAAGCCCAAAATTGTCACGGCGCAGTCCGGCGTCTTAAAAAACGTTCTGCGCATGCCAAGGGGAAAAGTGCCCGGCAAATGCGCGCAATCAAAATCCCGCCCTAACTCTCAGCGCCGAACAAATAACATCGCTCTCATTATGAAGGACAACACTGGTCACTTCCGGTCAGCGCCACCGGAACACCAAACCACATACACCGCAGCCCGAATCGATCCCCATACTAAGGTCAAACCGCGCACACAACTACCGCACAGACCGCCAGCTTCTAAGCTAAGTATCATTTTTTCTATCTCACCCATAGCGGTGACATATCCGTCATAGAAGAAGTATATGCGTTGTAAAGCGTATTCTTATTCCACATCGAGAGGAATTTTTCTTTGAATCCCCTGATGTCCCAAAATTAATATGGGGGAAACGCGTTCTCTGGGATAGCTGTGATTAAAGAAATGTAAATACAGACTTTACAGTGGATATTATCGGTCATTAAAGCGGAGCCCGTCCTTTATCAGGGCGATTACTCCACTGATGGAATTATCTTTAGTATGCTGTAAACATTTAAGGTGTGTTTGAGGTAGTAATAGTTAGGGGTTTAGGAAGTACAATTTTAGATGATCTAGTAAAAGTTATGTTTTAACAGGGATTATAATTTTGCAGTGATATATAAATTTGAATCCAGCCATTTTGTTTTGATTTGAGGGATTTGAGAATAGCTGTGATTTGCCGTCTTTTAATAAGATACTTTCCAAAACTCTTTCCATAACCTTTTCGCAAATTTTATATTTCTGGAACAATGGAGCAAAATGTCAGTTTGTAAGCGAAGCAAAGAGGGGGGTAGGAAGACATGGAGGTAGAAGGTACGAGAGAAGGAGCTCTCCTTCCAGTGCTGGCGACAACTACGCCACATGCCAGCAGATCGTCAGTTGCAGGACCGAACAGGCCCAGTCATCGCTGTGTCATGGGCCCTGTGAAATCTCATAACAACAGCGTGTCGACAATCTGGTCCTCATTGGTTATTGGCCAACCTGCATCCAGCAGTCTTTACCTCCTCGTCCTCACCAGTCAGACGGCCACAAATGTCGTCATCAGCATCACCAGCATCTGTCCAACATGAAGCAGCCAAAATGTCAACTCGTGTAAACCACCACTGTGTATATATCCATATTCCTGAAGACCTCTTTATGACAAAATGCGGTTGGGGTCAGAAGGCATGTAAAAAGATCAAAGGCCAAAAGGAAGAATTTTTCCTCTGCTCTGACGCCCCAGTTTTACGATAAGCCATCAGAGAGGAGAAGGAAGCCGGTCAATCGGGCAAAATCAACGGGCGGGTTCGGCAAACGCCTTGCAGGCCCCCTCTTGCTTGTAGCCCGCAGCTCCTGATGCAGAATGTCAGGACGACCAAGTCACCTGTGTTTGATGATGATGATGACATTGCGGATGCCAACGTGGGTTCTTTACAGCCAGAAATTCTTGCGAAGCTGCTTCATCACTGACGAGGAGGAAACATGGGGTAGGTCAGTACTGGTTTCCGCCCAAAAAGGGGAGGGCGGTCGCAGAAGTCCGATGATGTGATTTCCGCCAGCCACGTCATAGCAAACCCCGCACCTCGCTTATTCGCCGTCAAAAAAGGTCCAGGACCTCTCAAGCCTGGGCCTCTTGAGCAAGGCCTCTCCGATTCACCTAGCGATGTCATATGTCCGCCCTTTTGCCATAAACACGTAAGTAGAGGCAAGAACCTTAAAGGTGGTTAACCACCACCAACATCCTCAGTCAAATGCAGCGAATGCATGAGTTTGAAATGGATGGCAATACCTTGGCCAAAAAAGGCCAGACCGATGCCGGCCTCCAACCATGTCACACCCTCCTCTGTCTCCGCTCCTCCACCACCACCAGTGGTTACTCAGCTGCCCCATGTCTCTCAAAGCCATGATCAGGGAATCAGCCACCGCTTCACACCTCCACCGTCGCCCGACCACCCACCAGCAACCACCAGAGACCCATCCACCCCTTTCCTCCTTTCCGCCAGTTTGACACCTGCACGCCGTACACGGCCATCTAGCATCCATCCTTCTGTCTTCCAAGTTTGGGACAGAAGAAACACATTTAACCCTAACCACCCAAACCAAAAGCCTGAAATGTTCGGCTATAGAGACAGGCTTTTGCCTTGGAAATGTTTGCCTTTCCATCTAGTGGAATCAGATTCGGATCCGCCACTTCATGGCCCTTGCCTTACTCCAATACCAGATCCGAAGCAGGCCATTTTCTTTGCCAGAAAAGCCGTCCCTGCCCCTGGCCCAGCCACGTGACCCATCTAAAATTTCAAGAGCGCCGTTGTTTGCCATCTGTGCCGGAAAGTCCATCCTGACCACCCGACACATGGACTAGTAAGCACGTCCAAGGCCGCTATATCTCTGTGACAGCTCACTGGGTGGATGTCTCTGGGGGTGACCGGTGGCTCTCAGGCTTCGGCGCACGGCTCTTCAAAACCGCAAGGGATGTGTGCAAGGGTTCTTTCCCCCAAGGTCCTGCTGGTGGCATCACGTGCCAGAGAAAACCAGGCCATGTTGAAATAATCGTCTAGGAGACCGTTCACACACAGGTCAAGGAGTCTGTTGGACGGCTCTCCCGGAACGAGAATCGAGCGCTTGCCTGGGTGGCCAAGAACCTTGTGCCAGCAGTGTGGGTGGTGCATAACGGGCGAAATCTGCTGGCCGCCACTTAAAGATCGTAGGCTGGAGCCATCCCTTTGCCTGGCACATGTCATGAACTCTTGTCGTCCAGAAAATTTCTAAGACTAACCCGGGTCTGGACTGCCTGCTGAGAAGGCTCGAAGTCTAAGTTCGCACTTTCCGCCGTTCGCACCCTGCTACGTCCCGCCTGGCTGCATTGCAGGCGTCCCAGCTCGGCCTCCCCTACAACCGTCCTCAAATGTTTGACATGGCAACACGCAATGAAATCCACCCTCCACAATCTCCAGCGATTGTGAAGCAGCGCAAATTGCCATTACGCAGTACGAAGTTGACACAATGGCCAGACAAGCAGCGGTGCGGACCCTCGGGTTTGAGCCCACCGAGAGTGGAGGCTGGTGAAGAGCTCTGCCCCAACCTTGCCATTTTGAAGAAGCACCAAAATGGTCAGTGCGGACATGCCCTTGTCCCAGCAGAATTGTGGTGATCTAGTTCTGGAACATATCGTTGGACACTCTGAAAACAACAGGTCCCGCCAGCCGACGGAGGAGGAACGGACACAGATGCGGACACGGAGCCTTTTTTATCTCTGTCAAATCCACAAAGGCCCGACATTTTCACAATTTCATCGGTCTTCAATTAGGCAGTGTTTCGGGTGGTCCCCAGAGCTAGTGCAAGGTGGCGCATCAGCTCTCAGGGTGCCATCATCACAGGCAAGTCAGGGCTGTGTTGAAGCTGTGCCCGGAGGCAGCGGAGGAGGAGGAGGAGGTATTTCTAGACACCGACGTTAACCCGACGTCCCTGGCCTTGGAAAAGGTTGGCGGCGAAATTTGAGCGGAGGAGGAAGATGAGAAAGATCAGTTTGCTAGTGCCCCTCGACCCAGAGGCTTGGGAAATCAGGCTCCATCTCTCACAATGAGCTTGGATGCTCCATTTCCTCCTCCAACATGAACCTCGGCATTAAGGCCATCAAAAATGAACCAACAGTTTACTGGTGGCCACCCCTCCCTGGGTGTCCCGGTAACAAAACAAAACTCAGCACTTTCCCTTCCACCCACCAAATAGAGAGTAAAATGCAGGAAATGGAGACCTTTTGCTGATTGATCAACTGAGACATCTGTTTGCGTCTGCTTCACACGTTCCCAATGTCCACGGTGTAAACTAACATAGCGACGTGACATCAGTAGGAGTGCCAATACCGTAGCGGCAGCACAGGCATGTGCAGAAGCCTAATTGTGAACCCTTGCAATCTTTATTGTGCCACCTCACCAACGCATGCAATGCAGGGGCTCACATCCAACACCCAGAGACCAGCTTAAGATCATGGGTGCACGTCTATCTGCGTCTCAACAACCAACACCGATGTTTTTGTATGTGTTCCGACCCAATAGACTTCTGGGTAACCAAATGGACGAATGGCCCGAGCTCGCTCGCCCACGCCAATAGAGGTGTTGTCCCTGTCCCATCGCCGCGTCCAATATCTGAGCGTGACCTTCAGCCACAGCTGGAGGAGTTCATTACAGACAACGCATCCTGCTTTCCACAGAGATAATGTTTGGATCGTTTGACTTTCATCAAGATGAATCAGCATGGATCTCTCTGATGATTTGTGGCCCAATTGCCCAGGTCATCGAATTAGTTGCCGTTCTACTTCAAATCCTCTTCAAACAGAAATGGTCCTTCCTTGAAAAATGTTTTTTAAAATGATCATTTTCTTACTGCAATTTTATTCATCTTTCCCAACAGTTCATTTTGCTGGTTTTGCTGTGAGGAGACGTAAAAGACATCCACCCAAGGTTTCATGACAACACCGTATTCCATTTTACACACTTTTATCTTTAGAAGTTTTCCGCATTGTCCAAATTGGGTTTTGAGGTCATGTTGCTGTGAGATACAGGCTATAATTAGGTTCCTTTGGAAACAGAAATGTGGCTTCTAAGTGGCATTTCTCCTCACAATTTTTAATAGTGGCAGAAGTCCATAATTATAAATAATTTTTTTGGGTCATGTAGGCAGTGAGATACAGCAATAATCATGGTCCTTGATGGAACAGGAAATGGGCTTTCTAAGTGGCATTTTCTCCTCTCACAAATTTTAGTAGTGGCTGAGAATCACCATTTTTATAATTTTTTAGTCATGCAGCTTTGAAATGCAGCAATACTACATGTTCCTATTATAAAAAAATTTGTTTCTAACAGACCCATTTGTTTCTTCACAATTTGTCAAGAGTGGCTCAAGGGTGATGGTGCTGTCAGAAACAGGAAATAGGTAGGACACTGTTATTGGACACATATTTGGCAAAATGAACCTTGTTTTTTTTGCAAGATCTTTGACATAGCTATCGAATCCCTGTTTTGAGACACACCCATTTAAAATACAATTAAAAAAGGGGATGAGAAGATGTACCAAGACAATGGTGGGATTCCATACTATTTAAAAAATGTGTTTTCTAGAATTAAACTACTAAAAAACCTTGCATGTGCAAAATACAGGTAAAAAAATTCCTCAGAATTGTAACAAGGGAGGACAGGAAAACTGACCAGATGTAGGTTATTCAGAGGACATGGGAGTCTGGACAACGGACAAGAACAAAGTACAGAGACAATTTCTCCAGCCGTTGAGTAAATGAGAAAAAGAATGCCAAGAAAAAGGCACCTGAAGTGGGAACAGGAATCGTTAACACCAGGATTTCCAAGTGAAAGCCCTCAATTTTGGTCGCACTCATACGGATCGGCAAAGCGCTACCCAGGACCAGGGACAGTATATGTCCAGCAGTGAATCCTAAAATTGTTTGGTTGAAAGACTCTTTTCTCCCCGGCACTTTTTAATCTGTGGGTCAGAACAGGTTTAAATGGTCATTCTGGCGGTACAGGACAGATATCGTCAATGTCCAGTTCATCTAAAATGGAGGTTGAAAGACTCCTTTTTTCCGGCACTTTTAAATCTGGGGGTCCATGCCAGGTTTGGGGCTCCATGCTGCGTTTCCAGGACAGGGATATTCAATGTCCAGTTCAAGTAAAAATGAGAAGGTTAATCATACTGCCTTCTGGCACTTTTTTAAATTTGGTGGGTGATGCAGGTTTAAGGTCAGGTGGTTGTACAAGACAGATAGGAATTGGTGTGTGATTTTTTTTTTCTGTGGCTTTTATAACCCAATTGTGTTTGCCTAAGATTAGCACGTAATCCATCTATTGACTGTTTGGGATGTTAATTCCAGCTTCCCAGCCCTGTTTGGGTTGTAAGAATGAAGGTGTTGTTGCTCTCCCATAGACTTTAATGGTCATCGATCATAATATACTATCGACTATCTTGTCGATGATGGTCGACTATCGACCATCGACCGATGTCGATGGCCAACGTAATCGCTCAACACTAAAAATTACATTACGATCGAGACATAGTAAACCTTTTTCAAAGTATGCAAAAGAAACGGATACTATCAGCAGTGGAACTTCAGAAGATTCAAGAAAAACAAAGAGACCAATGAAGGTCCAAGCCAAGAAAAAATAGAAGATCTAGTCGTCAATTTATCATCAAAACCGCTATCAGAACATGCGTTATGTGCTTTGAACAAAGGGCTAAATTTTGTCCCACATAGAAATGTCCAATTTTTTTATTTTGAAACTGATTTTTACCGTTTTTGTCGTAAAATAAGATTGCGTATGCTTTTTGATAATAGTACTAGACAGGTAAAAACCAACAACATTTTTTTAAAAAGTACGTATGATCCTAAGATAAGTGGTCCTACGATGGATACTTTTGAACAAGTAGTGAAGAAATAAAAGATAAATGGGATAAGATTAAGAGAAAAAGCAAACGCAATCTTACTAAACAAGAATATGATGCACTTAAAGAAATACAAAGATGAGGATGTGATAATCAGGAAGGCGGATAAAAGTGGGGCAATAGTTCTAGATAGAAAACAATATCTTGGAGAAGCACACAAACAATTAAGTGATCAAATAGTGTACGAACCTTCCACCACAGATCCGACTAGAAAGATCAAAAGTAAAATAGATCAGATCATATTTGAAGCAGAAGAACAAGGTATTATAGATAATACCACTAAAAAATTGTTGATGGTAGATTCTAATAGGATTCCATTATTGTAATTCGTTCCCGAAGATCCACAAAAATGTAGAGAAACCACCAGGACTTCATATCGTCTCAGTAGTGGGATAAGTTATTAAACCAGTGGCCACATATATTGATGAATATTTACAAGAGATAGTTGGCAAATTACCTAGATGTTTGGAAGATAAGAATTAATTTTTGGAACACATTGATAAATATGAAGTTAGTGATACTACATTGTTATGCACTTTAGATATTAAAAGTCTGTATACAAATATACCCACACAAATGGGATTAGAGATTTTACAAGAACATCTAAAAAAAAAAAGATCATAGACTAACTAATCAGAAAATTGCTTTTATCATGTCTTTATTAGACATTGTGTTGTCTGATAACTACTTCAGATTTGGACAGGACATTTTCTTGCAGCGACAGGGGAACTCGTTAGGATCTCCTGTCGCTCCAAGCTTTGCTAACATATACGTTGAACATGTTGAAGTGCCCTTGTGGGAAGGTGTATGTAGGGCAGACTACACGACAGATTAAATTAAAGGGGTTTTATCGTTACAAAGATCATGTCTCAGATTATGGGGACAGTAAAAATAAGCACTTTTGTAATTGGGTTCCATTACCTCTGTTACTTGGTTTAGCAGATATCAGCTTCGCTGTAAATCTGTCTTCTATTTCTGCTGTTGCTGGGTCAGAACGCCCCCGGGTCGATTCCTGTGCCCTAGACACGGCCCCTGCACTGTGATTGGCTGAGCCTGTTGGGATAGGCCCCTAGACAAGAAACGTCATGGCCACGCCCCCTGCACTGTGATTGGCTGCCTGCACACTCTGTGTTTACTCCCCTCTGAGCTGTTAAAATCGATAGTGAAACCAGAGTCTGCTGGCTCTATGTACATCTCAGCTCTATGGTGATGATCTGGGCAATAACTGCCTGTTTAAAGGGCTTTTGCCAAGAGGTTGATTCACCTCCTCACAGGTTCAGTTTGAACTTTGAAAAGAAGGCGTTCTGTTCCTCAGATCGAATGCAAGCTCCGCCTCCTTATGACGTCATCATCTGTATTGATAACATAAGGATTCAACACTGTCTGTACGAGCTGCTTGTATAGTACAGTGCATAGGTGAGCAGCTTGGCAAGACAGAGTTTGGGAGTTCAAGTCCCCATCGTTTTTTTTTTTTTTCTTTTATAAATTGTACACATATGTAAATATATGTGTAGACATCTATAATTTTATATATATACACACACACAGAAGCTCCCCTATACACAGTGTCCCATCCTCACAGTCACACCAAGCACTTCCAACATATGTGATACAATCATATACTCTCAGGGATGAGACATGATATAGGGGAGCTATGTATGTGTATATATCATTATAGAGATTGACATATATTTTAGGTCTCTCTACATATGTGTAGCATTTAAGGGTGGGGAAAAATAAACCGTGTGAGGGGACTAGAACTCCAAACCCCTTCGTTGTAAAACCAACACTCTACCGTTACACCATCAGCCCAAGTCAGTTATAGGTTCGGCAGGTTCTTCTCTCAAAGCTGATGTACTTCTTCCCCCCCCCACTGTTTTCACTCATATCACTGACAGCAAGCAGAGGTCTTTACTTGAAGCTGACATTTGTCCTTGTAGTTGAGTAAAGGTCTCTGCCTGTTGTCAGTACAATTTGGTTGAATACCACTAGAACAGAAGTTAAAGCTGCTGGCTTTCAGTGTGTAAACTAAGAGATATAATAGATATAATAGATATAATAGGTGCTTGCTGCAGCTTGTGGAGCCTAAGGCTGCAGACATAAGCATGCAGGAGGCTACAGAGCTGTTATATCCAGACAACCCTCTGCATCCCCTGCTTCAAACAAAATGATGATGTCACAGCTCTTCAGTGAGGAGAGACACGCCTCGTGGGAGGAGAGACACGCCTGCTGAGAGGAAGAACACGCCCCTGGATTTCAAACTCAATCTGAGAAAATTAGCAGAACAGCAAGAGCAGCTCAAACGATAAATCCCCTTTAAGAACAAACGAACATCGGTCCCAGATAAGATTATATAAGACCAAACAAGAAAAAATTGATTCTAATAGCAAAACCAAATATGGTGAAACGGCAGTAGCACAAAAATTTTTTGAGAATAAACACAATAATTGTGATTTAAAATGGTGCATATTAGAACAAATAGAATGCAATGATAGCGAGCAGGTTAAAAAACGTTTATTGCAGAGAGAGATCTATTGTATATCTAAGTTAGGATCTTTGAGCCCTAGTGGTCTAAATGAGGAATGTAATTGGAGTGCGTTTTTGTAATAAGATTATATAATAGAGGGGTAGGTAAGATTTATATATGTTTTTTATGTTTTAAAATATAGGGTTAAATATAGGTTTTAATGTTGTATATTTTTTTAATAACAGTGATGTAATTGTTAATATAGGTAGGGCAGCATAGCGGTATAGTGTATAAAAGGAAGCAAGTCCTTACCTCAGGTGAGCTTGACAAAGGGGGCGTACCCCAAAACGTCACGCAGGTGTACTGCCATTCGACACCAATCGATGAGAGGACGCAGTGAGTTCACATCAGATATCTTTGTATCCATGTAAAGAACTTATACAGCATCTAAAGTTTACAAACGTTTGTCTAAGAGACTGTGATGCAGGAGCTTGCTGAGAGACTGACACAGTGCTCCCATTAAGATTGCATATATAATCAACACAAGTTGAAGAAAGAAAGCTTTTCACGAGACTGTTTGCATGTCACTCAGGCTTTCAGAAAAGGAGCCGGTTTAAAGTCTCAAGGTTTTGCTCCGCTTATGATTGCACACTTTGGAGTATGTGCAATAATTACCGCATGTTGGTTCTAGTGCCATTTTTGATAAATAAGAAAAATCTTTTGATGTTTAAAAATTAAACTAATTTTGATATTATTAAGAAACTAATGTCAAATTTGTTGCAGTCCAGAAACACTATTGCAGTTTGACATTAATGGGTTGGACGCCTGGTCTGGATTGGAAACCGTGCGGTTCTATAAATTGAAGTACATAGCATATACGTTGATAGACTCATTACAGTCTGAATTACAAGGTTTAATATAATATATTTGTGAGCCCTATAACAAATAAAAAGATAGTCCTGGAGAACCCCTTTAATTTTCAATGATATTCTAATTTTTTGAGATGCACTAGTACTTTATCTACTCTTGATCTTTTTTGGGGTGATTGCCGTTTGTAAAGGGGAAACGGCCGGTGCACATTTAATTTTTTGTTTTGTACTTTTTTTATACTTATTTTGTACTTTTTGAGGTGCTAGGTGGATCTGGGATGCTTTGGGGTGATAGGTGGAGAAGAGCGGGCTATAGAGTAATAGATGGAGGTAGTAAGGGTTGATATAGGCAGGAGTGGTAGATAGGGTACAGACCACTGCTTAAAGGCACGATCTTCTGGGGGAAAACAGAGACCCAACCCCCTGGAGATTGTGCTGTAGCCTGTACCCACCAGGAACATATTGCGCAACCTGAACCCCAAGAAGATTACGGGCATCCATAATCTTCAAGCAGATGCAAGGGATGGAGTTTAGTACTGGCATGTTTTTTGTAGTGTTAATAATTTTGACAGATTTGGACAATGCTGAATTTGTTGGGCTACATCAGACCAGCATTAGATCAATTTTTTTTAATAAAATGGTCAACGAGGGCTGGTGTCAGGAAGTCTTTATGTAATTCAAAAAAAAAATTATGTTCTCTTTGTATTTTTTTATATTTTTTATTCCAGTGTTAATGAAGATGTCTAGAATATACAACAAACACTAACACGATACCTCTAGCAATAGTCTAAAATATGATTTTTAATAATATAATGCTAAAAAACGATAGGCCAGAAAACATTTTGCCTAACAAATCCCTACAGATTAGGCCTCCCTATCCACAAAAAAAAAAAAAACAAAAAAAAAAAAAAAACAGGCTGACCGCCCCAAAAAGGGCTGCTCCGTCAGGAACCTATTAAAAGCTGATCGCTATAAAAAAAAAGCCACACAAACGGATATATACAATTTGTTACAAGAACAAATATAATAAGAAAACTGACAAAATCTAAATGGTTACACACATGATATCCATGTAATCAATATCAGGGAGACTCAGCCCGGACAAAAATCCACCAACCAATTTCCATGCGTTGTCCTCTAATAAAAGAGGGTTCATCTGGGAATAATCAATTAGCAGTAACCCACAAATAGTAAGGATCATGAAGGATAGCAAAAGCACATAGATAAATACAACAGAGCATAGGGAATTCACATATTATGCAAGAAACTCACGTCTCTAGGATACTGGGAGTAGCAACAGATGCCGATATCTGATCAACATGAGGTTCCATGGTGTAAACCAAGGATTCTTTTCTTTCATGTGCTGGACCGCAGCAAATTTCAAATGAAAAGACTTCTAGATATAGGATGATTTACCTAGTTTGATTACAGCGCGTCAAACACACAGGAAATGCTATTGAATGAACGATGTGTTAGCAGAGCTGTTTGGCATCTCATAGATCCCAGTGCACAGTCACAAGGAAGAATAGCAGCATCTGTGATCTTCATGGGTCTCCAGGTTGACACAATAGATCTATGGCTCTTCTTGGCTGGACAGTACATTAGCAGTCTGATGTTGCCTGTGCAAGTGGTATTAAATGGAAAAGGGGGTGTGGTTACAAGGACAGACTCCACTGCAGCAATTGTCTGCTGCCTTCTGACACTCAGTTGAGTCAAGTAAGGCCAAGTTCACACGGCTGATTGCCGACGTAATTGCGGGGACGGATTTCGCCATGCAATTACGCCGCCTCCGTGCAGCGGGGACGGGCAGCTCGCTGGCCCCATATACATGCATTATCCACGGCGCGTATCCTGCTGGGATAATGTTCATGTCACTTTCTCCCCCCTCGGCATATTCACCGAGCGGGGAGGAGAGACGGAATCCATAGTTCTCTATGAGAACTATGGATTACCGTAATGCCCGGCACGCAATACGGCTGAAATCCGTGCCAGAAATAAGCCGTGTGAACGAGGCCTAAGGGGATTTTGATCTGTTACAATGGTGAAGTCTTTGCTGGAAAGGTGGGGCTGCAGATCTTTGAGGGCCCATGCAAGTGCAAGGCACTTCTTTTTAATGGTTGCATAGGCAACTTCACAATCCAGTAACTTCACCTGCAGCGTTTTTCTGACTGAATACTGAGTTATTATGTCTGAACTTGTGGTTGTGGTCCAGGGTTGCAAAGATACGGGCAATGTTGGTGACTGTCTTAAGTGCTGCAAAAGATTCCTTGAAGACTGGTGTCCATTTCACAATTCTGGGCATGTTTCTGTGGGTCAGATCCATGAGCAGTTTGGCCAGGGCACTGAAATTAGGAACAAATTTTATGTAGTAACCAGTCAAGCAGTTGTTACTTTGTTTTAGAGGTAGACCAATTACTAACGGCTTTCACATTGGCAGGCTCATGTCTAAAGTTTCTACCTCCAGCTCTGTTGCCTGAAATACTGCAAGTCCGCCATCTACAGCTGAATAAGGGCAAATTGTCAGGCCACTGCCAGTCTACAGGCTATAAGACTATATACTCTACCTACGTGTTTGAAATGGCAATATCTTTCAAGTAGGATGATACATCTATTTCTACAATGCTACTTTATGGTGGCTACAGAATTAGTACGGTTGAAAAAAGACATATGTCCATCAAGTTCAACCAAGGGTGGGGAAAATGTGAATGAAGGAAGGGAGGGGGGGGGGGATGTTTAATCTTTGCTTCCCATATTGCTGCAGACTTTGGAAACCATAATGCATTAACCAATCTGTCCTAATGTAACACCCCTTTGTGCCAACCTCCTTGGGCAGGGTGTGTTGTCGCTCTCACCTCTCTATGACAGTGCCTCCACCCGAATCTTCGTATCAGCTCTCCAGTTATGCAGGAAAGGTGGTTCCTCTTCTGCCAGGGGTCGACTCGGAAACCCTGTCTAAGCTCAGTACACACTCCAGAGTTGGGGAAAAACTCTTAGCAGATTTATTTCAACGGATTAATAGGTGATATGTGGCTTGGAGAAATTTCAAACATGAAAATAGACTGAAACACATAACATATCAAAACATCAATAACTACAGTAAGTACAAAATACTCCCCCTACTGGTAGAGTTACAGTTCTGTCTTTTTCTTACGTGGTGGCCTAAGTAGGTAATCCCACAGTAATATACAGTTAGTTACCCTATCCTAAGTGATCAATCACAGTGAGAGTGCAATCAAAATGGCTTGCGCAATGCAGCGTCAGTTAAACCGTTGGGGCCCAGTTGCCGCGGTTGTTGGAGCTCTTTTGGTAACGTTGGTGCACTTTGAGATCTCAGCCTTAGCAACCACAGAACAGTCCACACTACAAGTGTACAACTCCTGATCAGCAAAGTCCTCCCCAGCGTCACTCACTCTTCATGTCTGCACTGCAATGGACTCCATCCTGCGCTGTCACATTCAGGTGCTGGTGCCCTGGCAGGGAGGCAGGATTCTCCTGGGTGGGAAGCTGGGGCTCTGCAGCTGACAGTGGCCCACAGACTAGCCAGTCTTCTCTCAGGACACACTGGGGAAATCTCAGTCTCTCTCTCAGAGCTCTCTCTCCTCTGTAGTCTTCTCACTTCTGCCTCTTCCCAACTCCTGTCCCCCTTCCTCCTCTCTCCCCCCTCTTCCTGTGATGTCACCAAACCCGGGCTGCTGGGTAGTGAAGCCCAATGCATCTCTGGGAAAGAAGAGTGAATGCCTCTTTCTATAGCATCCACTGTACACATTGCTCCTCTTTGGGGGGTTACACTAAAAAGAATAATGATCCCAAAATTGCCATGATCCAGGATATTTTTTACGGTTACGAAAGTATTAATATTAACTAGTTGTAAGTAGTTATCTGAGCCATTGTTTAAATCCTCAACTGTTTCTTGCTGTGACCAACTCCTCAGGCAGACAAACCCCACAGATTCAATAAAAAAATATGGAGATTGGAAATAGTTAATACTTAGCTTTTAATAAATAAATACAAGTGGAGTCCAAAGGCGCTATGATGGCTTAAAGCACATACAAAGCTGTAACAAAAATATCAGAAACATGGTATCTTTGCGCCAGATATGTGCAGTGATGCAAGACAATACAGGGGGCAGCTGACCCTATAACACCCCTCAGCACCAAGGCCTACAAAAATCCTATAGCCTAGCCTCAGAGAACCCGTCCCAAAGGATGACCCCCAACTGGAACCTTTCCCTACAAAATCTGAACCCTGTTACACCCTAGGAAGATTGGTAGACTGGTCCCAACATGGCCATGTTCGGCCCCTTCCCAGACTTCATCAGGGGACCCAATAAGTAGGTGACACACAATTTTATAATAGGGTATGCATCAGAGACACATAAGTATATCCAGAGTAGATATGAAAGGTGTAATTGTGAGGACCCTTACCCTTTGGTTATAGGGCAACAGAGGAATAATAGCACTGTAACCTTAGGTAATAGGGTCCTACAGCTGAACAAACAATCAGGTGCAATATTGCAGATAATAACGATGCTACCTGTAAGGCTGGGTTCACACGGCTTATTTGCGGGGCGTAATTACGCCCCGCATATAAGCCGTGTGAATGGGGGTGGGGCGGGAGCGGGGGGGCCGGCACCGCGCCGGCCCATAGACTATCATTACTAGCGGCGCGGATACGCCGCTGGTAATTCACCTGTCCATTATCGCCCCCCGCGGCGGCTTCGCCGAGCAGGCAGAGGAGACGTAAGCCATAATTCTCTATGAGAACTGTGGATTACCGTAATGACTGGGACGTATTCCAGCCGTAATTTGCGCACTCCGACGCGTAATTACGGACTGAAATACGTCCCATTTTAAGCCGTGTGAACATAGCCTAATAGTGATAATCTCCGCATATGACTCTGCAGTCATCTAATAGATGGTTGGAAGCACCATCTGGCTGTGCCAACTTGTCTTGCCCGTTAATGACGCCAAATTCACAGATTCACAGTTCTCATGGTAAATAAGGCTTTTTTCTTCTGAAGATTGAATCTTTTGTTCTCCAGACGAAGGTTCCTACTTCTTTGAGTGGTGCCGCATCCCGTTCCCCACAGTACGTGTGCTGTCTCTTCTGGCCAGCACATGTGTCCCCCCTCCTTAGGGCGCGTATGCCTGATCTGTCGAATTTAAAAGGCCAGTGCGCTGGCAATGGCATGGCAATGGCCATGGGTAGCGACCTGGGGGTTGCGTGCTGAAACAAGACCATCCTACCCCTTCTGCAGGCATTGGTAAAAACCAGTGGCCCGTTAGACTCCGCCCCCTGGTGAAGCTTACACCATCGCTTGCAGTGACTCAAGGGATCCACTATCTACGGTTGTTACAGTCCCCTTGTCTTTTGAAGAGGTTTTACATGAAACAGCTTTTCCCAATACCTTTTGTAGGGGCCAGTTATATGCTTATATAAATTAATCATGTCAGCAGTTTTTTCTCAAGACTAAATTAGTTTAATTCTTTTAACCTCCCCGTATAACTAAGATGCTCTATTCCTGTTATTAGTTTGGTTGCTCATCTTCGTACTTTTTCTAGCTCCATTACATCTTTTCTATGAACTGGAGCCCAGAGATGGACTATGCCCAGAACTATGTTTCTAATTTTATTTTTTATTATTTGCATATAAGGATATACTAGATGTTTGATACCTTACACTTGAAGTGCACCTACTTTCTCTTTATAAACACTATGCTTTCATATTATATGATGTATCATATTTAAAATTTTAAAGGGGTTTTCTCACCACAATGATTAGCTTTAAACATGATGGTAAAGGTAAATAAAGATTATTATCAAATACATTGCTGTTCTGATTTCACTATGTTTAGAAGCTAGAGGAGATTTTATCTCCTGCTTGTGTATAAAAGCTTCTCTAGTTTATTGACCACCTCCCACTGTTCCCGTTTTCTTCAGCAGCCCAGTCTGATCATGGTGACTACAAAACGTAATAAAGCTGTGCACATCTAAAATATACTCTGAAAAAACGCAAGCATAGGTGCACACTGAAAGGCATAGCATACATCTAACACAAATATCAGTGGCACACTAAAAGACTAAGTAAAACCTCAAGGTATATAGAAATATTGGAAATGCATTACTGCTAAGGAAAATATGAAAAACCTGGGACTCTTAGTTTACAGTATTTGATCAAAGATTGTATTAAGCTCACCTCCCAAAACGTCAAGGGGATCCCAGAGCAGGTGAGTCCCTACACTCAACATGTTACCTCACTAGGCGCAATCCAGACTGCAACTTCAGGGAATGGTAGGAACTAGCAATTGGATTATCCTGCACTGGTTTAAAAGAGGCAGCTGAGTGCAGCAAGCCAATGAGATTGCCAATCTCAAATGAACTACAAAACGTAATAAAGCTGTGCACATCTAAAATATACTCTGAAAAACGCAAGCATAGGTGCACAGCTTTATTACGTTTTGTAGTTCATTTGAGATTGGCAATCTCATTGGCTTGCTGCACTCAGCTGCCTCTTTTAAACCAGTGCAGGATAATCCAATTGCTAGTTCCTACCATTCCCTGAAGTTGCAGTCTGGATTGACGCCTAGTGAGGTAACATGTTTAGTGTAGGGACTCACCTGCTCTGGGATCCCCTTGACGTTTTGGGAGGTGAGCTTAATACAATCTTTGATCAAATACTGTAAACTAAGAGTCCCAGGTTTTTCATATTTTCCTTAGCAGTAATGCATTTCCAATATTTCTATATACCTTGAGGTTTTACTTAGTCTTTAGTGTGCCACTGATATTTGTGTTGATCATGGTAACTAACTCCCTGCTAAGTGTTATCTCCAGCACGGGAGCTTGTTTGTCTGTTACTGACAAACTTTAACCCTTTAGAGCACTGTAGCTTTGTGCACTACAGTGGATAAACTTCCTGCATTCATGTCAATGTAACAGGCTCAGCTAGGAATAGCAGAGTTTATATGCCAATCAGTGCCTTAGACCTACAGCCTAACCAGTATGTGTGAGTCTGAAACGGATTGTGAAGACCAGGCTTTGGGAAAAAAGCTTGGTGAGAACACCCTTTTCAGTTTTGGTCTGGTTACCAATAATTCAATATTTTTAGCTAGTTCTGTTTGCTTACCACATTGTGTAAAAACTTGGAGACTAAGGGCAACATGTATGAAACTTGACGCCGACACACCAGTCGATATTGATATAAAGGAGTATAGAATACGAGAGTATGTCTGAAAGAGTGTTATGCGGCAAACATTGGTACATCAAGTGCTATGCGCCAAACTTTGTCTCAGCCATGGTATGAATTTATATGCCAGTTTTAGCGTACGATTATTCATACATCTATCAAATTTGACTACTACAGTTTTTTGGCTTAAAGTACACTAGAAAACTGGCACAGCTCCATTCATACATGTTGCCCTAAATTTCCAAACATTACAGCTGTATTGAGTGATAGTTGAAAAGTTATGATTGCCTGCTGTGATGTTCAAGTAGTGTTTCTTTTTTTACACCTGGACAGCAAGACTAATCATTTTCTGCAATTTTGCATTGTTACTTTATGACAGATATAGTTCTAATTTCATTCTTATTAATATTTCTTTGTAATGGATTGAGATTTAAGACTTTGTGCAATATATATATACACACACACACACAACACATCTATATAACATAACATTATCTAAATTATTCAATGTTGTTGAATTTAAATTTCACACGAGTTGCTATACAGCACCATTGGCAATATGTTGTTTTTCCTAACATATATCTATTATAATTATGCGTATGAGTTCATGATGTGTATGTCTTTAAGTAAGTAACCAGAACTACTCAGAGTAATCACTTACCTTAACATACACATCATGAACTATAACCAGCAATCTGTTTGGTATGTGATATTTATTTTTATGATGATTGGCATAATATAACCCAGAAGGCAGGGTTCACGCGGCAATAATTGCGGATGTATTTCGCCCTCAATTACGCCATGTGCTCGGGAGCGGGGGCGGGGCCGGCAGCCCGCAGGCCCCATAGACATTCATTATTCATGGCGCGTATACGTATTGTGCGTGCGGGGAGAGGAGACGTAATCCATAGTTCTCTATGAGAACTGTGGATTACCTTAATGAATGGGATGTATTTCACTCCGTATTTAGCGCAGTACGGCGCGAAATACATCCCATTTTAAGCCGTGTGAACATAGCCGAAGACAGCAATGCATAAATATTGTTATACACAATAAAAACACTTTAAAAAAAAAAAAGTGCTTCCACATAAAAAAACTATATAAACTGCATATCGCTGTAATCGTCTGGACCCACAGAGTAAATCTAACTTATCACGTATATTGTATGGTGAGCACTGTTAAAAATAAAAAAACAGTACTTGGATAGCAATATTTTCTTCACCCTGCTTTCCAAAAATGGATTTAAAAGCGATCAAAAAGCCTTGTCCCCCCAAAAATGATACCAATAAAAGCAGCAACTCATCCCGCAAAAAACAAGCCCCTACACAGCTCTGTAAACAGAAAAATATAAAATTTATGTTCTCAGACTATGGCAATGCAAAAACGTGTTTTCTTTTTGAATAAAAGTGTTTTTATTGTGTAAAAGCAGTAAAACATAACAAAATATACAAATTGGGTATCGTTATAATCGTATCGACCTGCTGAGTGAAACTAGGATGTCATTTATCCCACACGATGACCGCTGTAAAACATAAAAATCACTACCAGAATTGTTGTATTTTGTTCAAAATGCCTCACAACAACCTTAATAAAAAGTGATCAAAGTGTCATATGCATCCCATAATGGTACCAATAAAAATATCAACTCATCCCACAAAAAACAAGCCCATGATCAGCCCCGTATACAGAAAAATAAAAACCTTATGGCTGTCAAAATAGGACAACATAAAAATGCAATTTTTATAAACATTTCTATTGTGTAAAAGTAATAAAACATAAAAAACGATATAAAATGTATATCATTGCAATTGTACCGAACCACATAGTAAAGTTATCTTGTCATTGATCCCGTATGGCGAACAAAAATGTAAATGTAAAAATGAAACCCAAAAAACAATGGCGGAACTGTGTTTTTTCTCCCCATTTTCATGGCCCAATGCTAAAAAACTATGGAACACCTATGCACCCACAATGCAAAAAACACTCCTAGATGAGATCCATAAGTGGTGTTGAATCCAAAATGGAGCAACTTCTTGAAGGTTTCACCTGTTCTGGTACTTTGGGGGCTTTGCAAATGCGATATGGCACCCACCAAAATCTGAGTTCCAAAAGCCAATTAGCACTATCTCCCTTGTATGCCCTGCCATGTGTCCAAACAGCAGATTACACCCACATGTAGGGTATTGCCAAACTTGGAAGAAATTGCATAACACAATTTCAGGGGCTTTTTTTTCAGGATTATTTGTAATAATTAAACATTTTCAGCTACATTTGCAGACTATTGGAAAAAATATTTTTTTAATTTTCACAGCATAAAGCTAAAAAAATTGTGAAATACCTGCACCCCTGGATATATTCCTTAAGGGGTGTAGTTTCCAATATGGGGTCTTTTTAGGGGAGTTTATTAAATTTTAGCCCATTAGGGCATCCGCAAACCTGAAATGGTGCCTAAATAAAATTGTAATGAATATGAGACCCCCAAGTCCGGTAGGTGCTCCTCCTATTCTGGGGCTTGTGGTTGAGCCAAATTGCGCACTAGGGCCACATATGGAATATCTCTGAAAATGGCAGAATCTGGAGAATTGATGTTGAGTTGCATTTACCTGGTCACATCTACCGTGTTCCAGTGAGAAATGAATAAAAATTTAAAATCTGCAAAAAAAAGTGAAATTTTGAAATTTCACCTTCACTTTGCTTTAATTTCTGTGAAATATCTAAAGGGGTAACAAACTTCCTAAATGCTTTTTTAAATACTTTATGGGGTCTAGTTTCTTAGATGGAATCATTTATGGGGGCATCAAACATGCAGACCCCTAAAAGCCACATCAGAACTGGACTGATCCCTAAAAAAATGTATTTTGCCAATTTTCTTAAAAATGTGAAAAATGACTACCAGGGGCGTCGCTAGGCAGGTTTATTCGGGGCTTGTGCTTGTGTTTAATTCCCCAGCCTCATTCACTAACTAATGCGGCGCCGCATTGTTGTTCTCTGAGAACCAACGAAGCGGCGCGGGCGACTACTGTATTCATTAAGCGTCGCTTCCTGTAGGCTGAGCACAGCTGGGGCTGTCCTTAGGAGAGGAGGAGCAAGACTGCAGGGAGACCAGGTGTCGCCTCCTCCCCCTTCTGCAGCCAGAGGGTCCCGGGTGTCGGCTCCTCCCCCTCCTGCAGCCAGAGAGCCCCGGGTGTCTGCTCTTCCTCCTCCTGCAGCCAGAGAGCCCCGGGTGTCTGCTCTTCCTCCTCCTGCAGCCAAAGAGACCTGAGGGTCGGCTCCTCCTCCTGCTAGTCACTGAGAGCCCAGCAGAGCTGCCGGTCTATACAGGAGATTGTAGGTCAGTGGAGGTGTATATACTGGTGGCTGCAGGTCAGTGGGGTGGAGGTGTATATACTGGTGGCTGCAGGTCAGTGGGGTGGTGGTGTATATACTGGTGGCTGCAGGTCAGTGGGGTGGAGGTGTATATACTGGGGGCTGCAGGTCAGGGTGGAGGTGAATATACTGGGGGCTGCAGGTCAGTGGGGTGGAGGTGAATATACTGGGGGCTGCAGGTCAGTGGGGTGGAGGTGAATATACTGGGGGCTGCAGGTCAGTGGGGTGGAGGTGTATATACTGGGGGTGCAGGTCAGTGGGGTGGAGGTGAATATTACTGGGGCTGCAGGTCAGTGGGGGGGAGGTGAATTTACTGGGGGGCTGCAGGTCAGTGGGGTGGAGGTGAATATACTGGGAGCTGCAGGTCAGTGGGGTGGAGGTGTATATACTGGGAGCTGCAGGTCAGTGGGGTGGAGGTGAATATACTGGGGGCTGCAGGTCAGTGGGGTGGAGGTGTATATACTGGTGGCTGCAGGTCAGTGGGGTGGAGGTGTATATACTGGTGGCTGCAGGTCAGTGGGGTGGAGGTGTATATACTGGAGGCTGCAGGTCAGTGGGGTGGAGGTGTATATACTGGGAGCTGCTGGTCAGTGGGGTGGAGGTGTATATACTGGGGCTGCAGGTCAAAGGGTGGGGGGAGGGGTGTTATATACTGGGGGGCCTGAAAGGGTGAGTGGGGGTGGAAGGGGGGGGTTATACTGGGGGCTGCGGTCATGTGGGTGGGGTGTATTTTACTGGGGGCTGCAGGTCAAAGGGGGGTGGTGGGTGGAGTTGTATATACTGGGGGCTGTCAGGGTCAAAGGGTGGAGGTGTATATACTGGGGGGCTGTGGTCACTGTACAGGGTGGGTGGAGGGGTGTTAATTACTGGGGGCTGCTGGTCACTGTCACAGGGTGGAGGTGTATATACTGGGGCTGCTGGTCACTGTCACAGGGTGGAGGTGTATTTACTGGGGGCTGTGGTCACTGTCACAGGGTGGAGGTGTATATAACTGGGGGCCTGCCTGGGTCACGGGTCACCAGGGTGGAGGTGTATATACTGGGGGCTGCATGTCACAGGGTGGAGGTGTATATACTGGGCGCTGCTGGTCACTGTCACAGGGTGGAGGTGTATATACTGGGGGCTCTGGTCACGGTACAGGGTGGAGGTATATACTGGGAGTGCTGGTCACTGTCACAGGGTGGGGGTTATATACTGGGAGCTGCGGGTACTGTCACAGGGTGGAGGTAATCTGGGAGCTGGGGTCATGTCCGGGGAGGTATATACTGGGAGCGCTGGGTCACTGTCACAGGGTGGAGGGTATATACTGGGAGTGCTGGTCACTGTCACAGGGTGGAGGTATTTTTACTGGTTAAGTGCGGGGGGGTAAACGGGGTCACCAGCCAGGGTGGTGTATATACTGGGAGCTGCTGGTCACTGTCACAGGGTGGAGGTATATACTGGGAGCTTTGGTTTACTGTCACAGGGTGGAGGTTTTATAACTGGGACTTCTAGTTAGGCAGGTTCAAAGCTGGGTATAAGTGACAATGATATGTCTGGGGAGCCAATATATTTAACTGTCAGCTCTCTGGGTCACCCTGACGCACAGGGCTGACAGTCTACAGTTATATTGATTAGCTCGTATGGGTCAGCATTGTATATCTGACCCATAGAGATGATCAGTTATAACGGTGGATATATACAGCTACCTAATGGGGGGGGGGGGGGGCATTATATATTGTCCTACAGAGGGGCATTATATACATCTAGAAATGAGCTAAGTGAAATTTGCAGAAAATTAGTGACAGAAACCTACTTTTTTATCTGTAAAAATATATGCAGCAGCTCATGATGTGTCGTGAAAAATACTGTGTGAACCCCGCTATACTGAGCAAAACGTAACACAGAGGACCCTAGCAACGCCCCTGATGACTACTAACTTTCTAAGCCCTCTGATGTGGTAAAAAAAAAAAAAAAACTTATGCCAACCTACAGTAGACATATAGTAGATGATAGTTATAAAAAAAAAGTTGCGCCCTTACACAGCTCTATGTACAGAAAAATAAAAAAGTTATGGCTATCAGAAGACAGCGATGCATAAATATTGCTTTACACAATAAAAACACTTCCACATAAACTATATAAATTGGGTATTGCCATAATCTCGACCCAGGGAGTAAAACTAACTTGCTACGGATACTGCAAAATGAGTGCTGTTTATAAATAAAGACACTAATAGAATTGCAGTATTTTCTTCACCCTGCCTTCCAAAAAATGGATTTAAAAGCGATTAAAAAAAGCCTTGTCCCCCAAAAAATTATACTAATAAAAAGTCAACTCATCCCGCAAAAAACAAGCCAATAATCAGCTCTATATACAGCAAAATAAAAAAGTTATGGCTGTCAAACTATGACAACATAAAAACGGTTTTTCTAAATGCATTTATATTATGTAAAAGTAGTAAAACATCATAAACCACACAGCGAACGCTGTAGAAATGAAGTCCAAAAAACAAAGGTGGAATTGCAATTGTTTTCCACCTATTTTCATGGCCCAATGCTAAAAAAAAAAAATATGAAACACCAAAATGCACAATACACCCCTAGATGAGATCCATGAGGAGTTTTGGCTCCAAAACTTCTGAAAGGTTTCACCTGTTCTGGTACTTTGGGGACTTTGCAAATGCGACACAGCACCTACCAAAATCTGCCTTCCAAACGCCAAATAGCACTAGCTCCCTTGTATGCCCTTTCATGCACCCAAACAGAAGTTTACACCCACATGTAAGGTATTGCCGAACTTAGAAGAAATTGCATAACAAAATTTGGGATGCTTTTTTTCTAGGATTTCTTGTAAAAATTAAACATTTTCAGCTAAAATTCAAGATTATTGGAAAAAAATATTTTTTCATTTTCAGAGCCTAATGCTAAAAAAATTTGTGAAACACCTGTGGAGTCGATATACTCACTACACCCCTGGATATATTCCTTAAGGGGTGTAGTTTCGAATAAGGGGTCTTTTTTGGGGTGTTTATTAAAGGGGTAGTCTCACTACATCGATTCATCTTACCTCAGGCCTATTTTCACAGTTTCATTTTTGAATTCAGGGGCTTTACTAGCTTCTACTGGCCTGCAGTGACGAGCTGCTTAGATCACCAGGTCTGCAGCTAAAGCAACCTGTGCTGGCAGCCTACCAGGAAAGATCAATAGCTATAGCGACCTGAGAAGCTGATGCAGCGCATACAAGAGGGGAAATCTAGGAACAGGTAGGACTGTCACGATACTAGTGGATACAGCTGGAATCCAATGGCTTGGACTGGCTTGGGCACAGCGAAGGCAGATGCAGGCTGGAACAGGAGGCAGCAGAGATGTAGACTGGATCCAGGCAAGGTCAGGAGAAGCACAGTTGAGCGATACGTAGGTATCAGAGTTTGCAGGGTAAACCGCAAAGGTGAGGAACTAACAAGGAAAGCAAGTTCCAGGCTAGAGGACTGCACAGCAGGAGCTTAACACAATACTCAAGCAATGGAGATCAGGCTTGAGGAGTTTATATATGCTGGCAACAGGAAACAGGAAACAAGATGGCACCCAGCTGAGACACGATCCACCATCTTGACTGAGGGCAAACTTAAGGGCAAACACAGTAAACAAGTTCCAAGGTATGGCAGGAGATTCCTGACAAGTACACTGTTAATGGACACATATTGCAAAGTGACTTGTTTTTGCAAGCTCTTTAACATAAAAAGCAATCTTTGTAGCGAGACAACCCCTTTAAATTTTAGCATCTTTAGGTGTCCGCAAACTGAAATGGCACCTAAATAAAATCGTAATGAAAATGAGACTCCAGAGTCCGGTAGGTGCAATTCTGAGGCTTGTGGTTGAGCCAAATAGCGCACCAGAGCGACATATGGGATATCACTAAAAACGGTAGGATCTGGGGAATTGATGTTGAGTTTCATTTACCTGGTTACATCCACCATGATTCAGTGAATAATGGATAAAAATTGAAAATCTGCAAAAAAAAAAAAAAAGGAAACTGAAATTTCCCCTCCACTTTGCTTTAATTTCTGTGAAATACCTAGTGGGTTAACAAACTTCCTAAATGCTTTTTTAAATACTTTAAGGGCTATAGTATTTTAGATGGAGTCATTTATGGGGCTAACATAAAGGCCAATCAATAGCTGCAGGCACCATGAGTCATGAACAGCAGTTGGATGTAAACGGAAGAGGGGAGTGGTGAGAGAAGTAAATAAATTTAAAACTGTAGCATTGTCTTGATTTTTTTTTTTAAATGACTCAGACCTTTGAACTCAAGTCTTTAGACTGATTTACCAGTCTACTAGTTAGCCTCTCCCCAATATGAAATGGATAATAACAGGCAGCAAAATTCACCAGAAATATCGGACTGGGATGCCTGGGGCCCACTAGAGGAGGTAATTCAAGGGGCCCACCCTAGAGCTACTATACTGTGCCTCCCAACCTGCTCCCCCACCTGAACGGTGCCTCTGCCCAGTCTCGCTTCAAAGATACAGCCCCAGCAATGTGCAAGACAGCTGTCATAGACATCAATGTAAAAAACGTGACATCATTTGCATGCTGCAAATTTTATAATCGTAATTATGCACGTCTGCAAAGAAGTGATACGTCACTTCTTTTCAGCCATGTATACCTCGGCAAATAGCAAAATATAGGAGGCAGAGAAGTACTTTGAGCTATTGGGCAGCATTTGAGCTGTTGAAATTACCTGCTTATAAGCACGTAATTTCAACGGCTTCACCAATACATTTTGCAGTGTGCCTCAAGATGCCGTGAGAACTACCGCTAAGTATAAAAACACTAAATAATGGTCATAAGGTTACCAAATAACACCGCTACACAAAACTAGAATCCGGAGTCCAATATTACTAATAATTCCAAGACCAAATACTGTCACACCATGTCCACATATCACAACCACATAGTGACTGAATAATACCATCACATCATAACAACATATTACCACCACTTAGTGAATAAATAGTGCGTGCACATCATGACCGCATAGTGACTGAATAATAGCTTCACATCATGACCAAATATCAACACTACATAGTGACTGAATAATACTGCAACTCCATTACCACTACATAGTGACTGAATAATAGTGCAACTCCATTACCACATATCACCAACACATGATTGAATAATGCCACCACATCATGACCACAGTGACTGAATTATACCGCCACACCATGACCCCATATCACCCCCACATAGTGACGGAATATAAACCATTACACTACAACCAATATTACCGCCATATAGTGACCATACTCTGAGTCATTTTCTTCTCTGATGAGTCGTTCTCTTTCCTTTTTCTTCTCCCTCTGCTCCAGACTGCCATGACTCGTACCTGCAGAATTTACCACACAAACATCTTACTTTTGCAGCTCTTTGCTACTAAATAATACCTCCATACAAACTCCCTATCTATAAGGTCACAAATGGTACTTATGACCCCCTTTAGCTTCTAACAGTAACTTTGGCCCCAAACGGCTATTTAATTTGCCTTAAAAGAACCATTACTTTTTAATTTTTTCATCAACATAGCCGTATGAGGGCCTGTTTTTATGGGACCAGATCTATTTTCAAGAACAGTATTTAATTTAACATATAATGTATTTCCAAAAACTTGAAAAAAATTATGTTGGGTAGATGCAAAAAAAAAAATAAAAAAAAATCTCAATTTTGGCATTTAATGCAGGTTTTGTTTTTAAAGGAGTTTTATCGTTTGAACTGTTCATGCTCTTCAGCTAATTCTCTGAGATTGAATTTGAAATCCAGGGGCGAGTCTCTTCTCTCAGCAGGTGTGTCTCTTCTCTCAGCAGGTGTGTCTCTCCTCACTGAAGACCTGTGACATCATCATTCTTAGTTAGGCAGTAGAAGCAGAAGAATGTCTGGTCAGAACAGATCTGCAGCCTCCTGCATGCTTCTTATGTCTGCAGAGCTTCAGACTGACTCCACAAGCTCCTTGCTGAGCTATAAGCAGTTATACACATAGCCTGAACTGATGAGACATGTAAGGAGTGTACACTGAACCCCCCTTGCCCTCTGTTACCAGGCTACAGTATGTGTTACTGTTTTATATGGAGGAATACACACTGCCCTCCCCCTCCTCCTCTCCCCCTGGAGACTCTATAATACTGTGTTATGTGAGGGGATCTGTGACTTAAACAGGCAGTCATTGCCCAGATCATTCACCCTAGAGCTGGGAGATGTGTAGAGAGCCAGCAGACTTTGGTTTCACTATCTATTTTAACAGCTCAGAGGGGAGAAAACACAGAGTTTACAGGCAGCCAATCACAGCACAGGGGGCGTGTCCGTGGCGTTTCCTGTCCGGGGGCGTATCCCAAGAGGCTGAATGAAATGTCAACCAGCCAATCACAGTGCCGGGTGCGTGTCTGGGGGCGGGAAACATCCAGGGGGGTGGTCGACCAGCAACAGCAGAAAAAGAACACAGATTTACAGAAACGCTCTTATCTGCTAAACCAAGTGACTGAGGTAATGCAAACCAATTACAAAAGGGCTTATTTTTACTGTCCCCATAATCTGAGACATGATCTTTGTAGCGATAATACACCTTTAAGGGTTTTACTGTACAGTAAAAATTTCAAAATATCTCCATTTTACAGTGTAAGGATATGTTCACACAGGGTGTTGGATCCATTTCTGGATCCGAAAAACGCATCCAAAAGCTCTGTGCAACTCGCATCCAGAACGCATCCAACACGCAGGTGCATGCTTAGATGTGCTTTGGCTGCTGCAGGAACGCACACTATAGTTTTAAATAGGGCGTCTGCTGCATCAAACAGATCAAGAATTGACATGAAAATTCTTTGAATGGATCCGAAAGACATATCAGAAAGACGCATGTAAACATCACTCGTCTGAACGCTGATGCGTGTTTTACATTGAGAGCAATGTAAATCACACTGCACATTGTTAGATGTGTTTGAGTCCGTTTAGGGTTCGAAACACGGATCCAAACACGCATCTAAAAACGTATGCAAACACGGAGTCAACATGCTGTGTGAACATACCCTAAGATTACAAACACATATTTATATTTTACTATGAAAAAATAAAAACGTCAAACTTTTCTTTGCATTGTTCTAGAAGAGACCAATAGCAATAAAAATTTTGGGGGGACGAACCTCTGCAAAAAACGATGTAATTTTTAGTGGGACAAGCTGTGGTTCTTTATTTGTACCAGTTTAAACCTTTACTGACACATGATGTATGCGTATGTCCTGGTGTCAGTAAGATTCTATGCAGGGGCGTAACTAGAGAAGCCAGGGCTCCAAAGCAAACTTTTGGATGCCCCCCCCCCTCTCGCCCACTTCCCTGACCACGAACATTTACCAGGACATGCTGTTAGAAAATGTAGATAATACAAGGGGCAAATACCTCACCATACATATCACTATCATATTGCTACCAAACAAATCCCACTATACCAAGACCAACATTACCAATAACGCTACTATATATGGACCTGATTATACCGCCAGAACATGACCACAAAGTGACTGAATAATACCCCTACACTATTACTGATCAGTACACAAAGACCAATAGTACTGCCATATAGTGACCATATAGTGGTAGATAGCAGTGTACACAGGCTCTCTTGACATATACTGGAATACCGTGCAGTTACATCATGTGACTCACAGGTGACGTTTCTCTGACGTGTCGTTGACTTTCCCTTTTGCTCTGCATCCATCCAGACCACCATCATGACATCTCCCGACCACTTGTCCCTGGAGATTTAGACACAAATATCTTAGAATCCTGACATTTCCAGCACCTCACTCCCTGCCCCCCTGGCTATATGGGGTCCATTTAGACAGGCAGGGTTAAAATAGGCTATATGGGGCCCCAGATAGGCAAGGTTTAGGTAGGCAATAGAGTCCCCATATAGGCAGACAGGGTTAAGGTAGCTATAGGGAGCCATACAAGTAGACAGGGGTTAGGTGGGCTATAGGGGCCATATAGGTAGGTAGGCAGGGTTAAGGTAGCTAAAGGGGCCCCATATAAGTAGACAGGCAGGCTTTGGGGGCTATATAGGTAGGCAAGCTTTAGGGGGCTATAGGGGCTATATAGGCAGACAGGCTTCACGGGGGCTATAGGGCTATTCAGGCAAGCAGATTTGCTACATAGGCAGGCTTTAGGGGGCTATATAGGCAGGCTTTGGGGGGGACTATGTAGGCAGGCTTGGGGGGGACTATGTAGGCAGGCTTGGGGGGGACTATGTAGGCAGGCTTGGGGGGACTATGTAGGCAGGGTAGGGGGGGCCTATATAGGCAGGCTGGTGGGTATATAGGCAGGCTGGGGGTATATAGGCAGGCTGGGGGGTATGTAGGCAGGCTTAGGGGTATATAGGCAGGCTTAGGGGGTATACAGGCAGGCTTGGGGGTATATAGGCAGGTTTAGGAGGTATATAGGCAGGCTTAGGGGGATACAGGCAGGCTTAGGAGGTATATAGCAGGCTTAGGAAGTATTTAGCAGGCTTAGGGGGTATATAGGCAGGCTTAGGAGAACACAGGCAGGCTTAGAGGGTATATAGGCAGGCTTAGGAGGACACAGGCAGGCTTAGGGGGTATATAGGCACGCTTAGGAGGACACAGACAGGCTTAGGGGGTATGTAGGCAGGCTTAGGAGGATACAGGCAGGCTTAGGGGCAGGTAAAATAATAAATAACTTACTTACCTCACTCCCCGCTCCCCCAATGCGCCACGCTGCAGCCTCTCTGCTCAGCGCCGCGCTGCAACCTCTCCTGCTAGGGGCGGGGGGGCGGGGCGGTGTTACGTAAAATTGCCACCCACGTGTCAAAGGGCCGGCAGGGGAATAGCAGGCGGGTTGCTCCCCGCTCTATCTCGGTCAGCGCTGCCTCGAATGCTCGGGCGGGGGGCCCGGGCGTTCAGGGGCAGTATCCCGGGGCCCTCAGCCCCCTGCAGTGAACTGTTAAGTTCATGCCGGGGGGCCCAGGAGCAGCATTACCGGGGTACAAACGCGGGAGAGTGGCCGGGCCCCTAAGGACGGGGGCCCGGGGCAGTGCTATTCTGTACCCTGGTAGTTACGCTCCTGGTTCTATGTATAAGGATTACACAGAAGGCTGCTGTCAACAGCTAATTGCAGCTGACCCCCACGGGTAACAGCAGGAAATGGAGCTGATCTATTAAAATATGATTGATCCCAAACACTAAACACTGTAGAAGACAAAAAATTTCAAAAGCCAAAATTGCAGGGTTTTTTTTTGATGATTTCACACCCACTAAAAATTGGAATAAAAAGTGATCAGAAGTCACATGTATCCAAAAATGGTCCCATTATAAACTACATTTCAGCCCACAAAAAAAATTCGCCCTCACTCAGTTCTATAGGTTGATGAGCAAAACAAGTTTTTGGTTGCAGAAATTTGGCCTGCAATGTAAATTTAGAAAATACCTACCAGTACTACTGAAATCGTATCAACCTACAGAATACAGATAACACATCGAAGAGTGAGCGCCATAAAAACAAAACCCCCCACAAGCAAGACACAAGTACATATTTTCTCACATTTCACCCAACTTAGATTTTTTTCCTGTTTCGCATTATATTTAATGGTGCAGTCAGTGACACCATTAGAAAGTACATCTTGTCCTGCAAAATAAAAGCCTCATGGTCTATGTAGGTGGAAAAATAGAAAAAAGTTATGGCTTTAGGAAGGCACGGGAGGTAAAAACAAAGCTGTATTAATTATGGAACCACCGTCAAGGAATAGGGGTTAAGCTTCCTCAGTAACTGCCTTTTCTGAGGGGAAAACAGTGCTGAAATACAGCCTGTGTCACGGACGCCCCTGCGACCCCTGTCTCGGGTCGCAGGCGCGTCCGTGCTGCGCTCTCAGCAGAGCCGCCGTCCCGCACGTCGGGTTCGGGGTCCGCTCTGCTCCAGTCCCCCGCCGGCACCAACTGTACCCGCCGCCTCCATCTTCTCAGTCAATCACGACCTCCCCGCCTGAGGCTCGCCCCTAGGGCGCGCGCGGGCCCGCAGTTTGAAATTTAAAGGGCATGCGCCGTAAATTTGCTTTTGCCGTGGCACTGCTCCTATTTAGGTCTGGCACCTTCCTGCTCGGCCCTCGCTGATCCTTTTATGTGTCTAACCTCTGGAGAAAGCCCGTTCCTAGTCTAGTCTTGGTCTTTCCGTTACTTGTACCCTTGTCTACGTTTATCGACCACGTTCTTGCCGCCTGCCCTGACCGTCCGTGCCTGTCCCAACGTTTAACGATCCAAGCCGCCTTACCTGACCTTCTGCCAGTCCCCGACCACGGAGCTTGCCTGACGAATCAGTACTAACGTCTACCCGTATGGCCGCCACCGCAGAAAGTCCCGCCAGTGGAACGGCCTGGTAGACTCGCCGCCTCAGCAAGTCCAATTCCCGCATTGGCTTCGGGCTCTGTGAATACCGGGACCTACTAGATTCCGTTCCCTGGTGTGGGCTTCCACCATCACCTCTCCCTGCGTGGTCCAGCGGTATCCACTACCCGTCCGTTACATTAGGATCCGCCATGGATCCCGCCAAGGTGTCCGGATGCCAAGTGTCGCCAGTATCACCACCGTTGTTGCCAAGCAGTCCAAACAGATCGCGTCCATCACAAGCGCAGCAAGCTCGTGCAACTCTCCTCCCTGGTGCTAGCAGTATTTCATCTCCACTCAGCAGCAGCAGTCGGACTGCAGTGGTACCCTCCCGTCAGTTGCTCCAGTCGGATATCCAAGCTCCGTTATCCATCCGAACAAAGTTTGATGGTGCTTTCCAAGGTCTACAGGGGCCTTCATCACCCTGTGCTCCCTGCATGTGGACTAATGGCAGGTCAGTTCCCGGCGTCAGAAAGATCCAAGGGTGCCTCATGTCAGTCTCCACTCCGTAAAGCCCTGCCTTGGCAACTCCCTCTGTGGGACCGAGTGAACCCAATCACAGCCGAACTAGCGACATTTCTACTAGAGTTCCGAGTGGCCTTCGAGGAACCCTGCTCGTGCCGTCATCTGCCGAAACCGCCCTGTTGAAACCTGCAGCAAGGGAACTCCTCCGTTGGAGACTACGCCGTGGAATTCCGCACACATAGCATCGGAGCTAGCCTGGAACGATCAGCATATGCGCCACGTTCAAAAGGCCTCTCCAGCCCTATCAAGGATGCGCTCTGGCCGTGCCCGGACCCTTCCGTCTTCTTTAAGCGAGCTAATCCACCGTGCTAACCGGATTGACATCCGATTCGCAATAAAGGCCGTGAGGAGTCTCCGCAAGAGCAAGACAGCCCTTACACACCGTCCAGTCTCATCTGCACCGGTGTTTCTACAGCCCTCCACCCGCCTCCTTCCCGCCAGCCGGGAAGAGGTCAATGCAAGTGGAAGAGAAAAAAGCCCACCAGTCTCCGCAAAACTTAACCACGGCGTAAAGGGAATTATGTCTCTACTTGCGGGCAGCTCTGATCAACTCCTCCGTTGTTGTCTGCTTCGCCACGCGTCCGGGAGAACGGGCACACCTAGGCTTACGTGGGGGAAGCAATCCCTAAGCGTGTGCAGTCTCTCTCCCCGCTGAACACATCGGTCCCTGATCCGGCACTGAAGCGAGAACCACTTTCAAGTTTCAGCATTCTTGACTCCGGTTCTGCTGGAAACTTCCTGACGCTGCCCTGTGTGTCCTCAACATCCGCCCTTTCCCGTGGTTCCCTGGAGAACCTCTGTCCATTTCTCCGACAGTGGTGAGATCCTCCGTGACCCCAGTCCGTTTCCCGTACTGAGCCCTTTCCCTCCAAGTAGGGTGCACTTCCACAAATAGAGATATCGTTTCTATGTGTTACCCGGTCTTCTTCGCCCGCCTATAGTGTCTACCTTGGCTGCAGCGCCATGCCCCGGTGCTTGACTGCAGACCGGGCAGAGGTCTTTGCGATGGGGCCCAGAGTGTCGGTCTCGCTGTTTTGGTGTACACCCTCGCCAGGTGCCAGGCCGCTTCTACGGTACCAGCTAACCTCTACGTGTCTTCCCGCTCCTTACCAGGATATGCTGAAGTCTTCTCCGAGAAGCAGCAGAGACCCTGCCCGCCACATCGTCCTTATGATTGTCCGATTGACCTAATGCCCGGTACCCAGCCCTCCACAGGGTCAAGTCCAACCCCTTATCCATTCCCGGAGACACAAGCCATGTCCAAGTACAGTACGGTGGAAATCTCCAAAGGGGTTTATTTCGAAGTCCTCTTCTCCCCGCGGGGGCCAGGATTCTTCTTCGTGGAAAAGAAGGATGGTACCCTGCGACCCTGCATTGATTAACACGGGGTCAATGAGATCACGGTGAAGGAAACGTACCGTCCTCTAAATACCGTTGATCACGGATTAATTTTTACCGTCTGCAGGGCGCAAGGATTTTCTCCAAACTGTAAAATCTTAGAGGGTCCTACAATTTGGTCCGAATCCGTCAAGGGCGATGAATGTGAAAAGACGGCTTTCAACACCAGGGATGGCCACTTCGAGTACCTGTAATGCCATTCAGACTGTGTTAATGCGCCTGCCCGTCCCTTCCAGGAGCATCTGTGACTGACATTTTCAGGATCTTCTTCTACACCTTGCGTATGTCTATCTGGACGATATTTTGGGTGTACTCGCCTGACCTCCGAGTCCCACCATTTTCCATGTCCGTTCAGGTTTTGAAGCGGCATTCCCGAGATAATCACCTGTATGCCGAAGCTGGAGAAGTGGCCTCTTCCACCAAATCCATCCTTCCGATTCTGGGGTAACATTATTTCTGATCGAGGCCTACAAATGGATCCAGCAAAAGCTGTCAGCCGTGTTTCAGTGGCCACGCCCAGTCGGTTTGCGTTGCCATACAGCGTTTCTTGGGTTTTCTGTTACTATTATCGACAATTTATTCCCACTTCTCTAACGCTTGTGTCTCCTATAGGGCTCTCACTAGAAACAACCCTAACACCACGCAGCGTCCCTCCGAAGCTTGAGGAGGCATGTCGCAAGCTCAAAGTCATGCCTTTACCACAGCATCTGTCTCTCCGCGGCCGGACCCCTGCGAAAACCCTTTCACATTGGAAGTAGATGCCTTCGTCTGTGGGGTCGGAGCCATTCTTACCAAAATGGGCCCACGGGCAAGACCGTAACGTGGCATCTTCTCCAAAACATTCTCCCCGCCGAAAGGAACAACACGATAGGTGATCCGTGAGTTGCTGGCCATATTTCAAGGATGGCTTTGGAAGAATGCTCTACCAATTGGAGGGGGCTTCGCATTCCCATCTGCATCTATCGGTGACCACAAAAAACCTTTCAATACCTCCAGACGTCTCAGCGACTTAAACCCACGCCATGCTAGGTGGTCTCGCTCTTCTTCCCCCCGGTTCGACTTACCAGATTCACTTCGGCCCGCTGGAAAAACATCAAGGCGGATCGCCCTTTCCTCCCCGGCTTCAGACGTGTGGGTGAGGAATCCACTCCAGGAGCATATAAATCCCCCAGAACGCCTTATCTACGGGCGTGCTCAGTTGACTCCGGAAGGTTCCTCCAGGGAGGACCTACCGTTCGCCCTGCTCTCCGCAGACGTCATCCTGAAATGGGGCCATTGCTCTTTTGGGCCGGTCATCCCGGCGCTCGGAAGACGTTCCTGTTATACCCGGTTCTATTCGGTGGCCAGAGCTCGTCAAGGATGTCAAGATTTCGTTCAGGGCTAGCCTGTAAACTCTTGTGCCCCGTCAACAAAGACGCCTCGTCAGCAAGCCGGCAGGCCTACTACATCCCTCTACCCATTTCCGACGCAACTGACCAACAATGGTGATAGGACTTTATAACCGATCTCCCTCCTTCGGGCTGGCAACAGCCGTCATTTGGGTGACTGATACTGATCGTTCTCCAAGATGGCCGCATTTCGTCTCTTCTGCCCATGGCCTGCCGTCGGCCACGCCTTCTGGCAGACCTATTTTCCAGCATGTGTTCCTCTGCATGGGCTCCCGCAGCAAATCGTCCCCGATCGGAGTCCAGTTTGTTTCCAGTTCTGGCGTGCCCTGTGTTTCCCAACTCCAGTGAAACTCGACTTTTCGTCTGCTTACCACCCTCAGACGAATGGTCCAGGTGGAGAAGAGTAAACCAGGTCTTTGGAGGTTATCTACGCCACTTCGTCTCAGCACAGCCCAAGACGAATTGGTGCCAACTTGTTTGCCATGCGTCGTAGTTCGTCGTTACAACTCCCGAGACTCAGAAACTGCAGGGGTCGTCCCCCCTTCTACATGTTACGGTCTGCATCCCACGCCCACCTCTCCCTCTGTGCTTCCTCATTCCGAGGGTTGCCGGCGCGACGCCACTGGTTCAGGACATAAAGACCATCTGGTCCCAGACCCGCCATCTCTGCTCCGCGCATCCCGAGCGCATGAAGACCCAAGCCGACAAAGGAAGAAGTCCTCCTCCTGTCTTCTCCCCTGGTGACAAGGTTTGTGGTCTGTCGGCCAGATATGTCCGTCTTAAGATGCCCCTCCTACAAATACGGGACCCCGCTTCCCTGGGACCCTTCGAGGTTATCACTCGTATTAATCCGGTTTCTTACTAACTCCGGCTTCTCCCACCAGGAGAATTCCTAACCTCTTTCCACGTATCACTACTAAAACCCCTGGTTCTTAACCGTTTCTTCCTCTCCGAAGTCTATCCTCCTCCACCCATAGCTTGATGCTGTCCAATGTCTTTTGAAGTCCAGGAGATCCTGCGTATTAGGAGAATAGAGGAAAACGTACTTGCATTCTGGTATACTTGAAAGGGGTTTTGGTCCTGAGAGAGAGGTCTTGGGAGCGGAGGAGAATATCCTAACTGTAATCCTCATCCAGAGATTTCTTCGTACCCCGTAAGAGAGGGGGGCCCAAAAGGGGGGATAGGGCCAAGGTGGGGGGGGTAACTGTCACGGACGCCCCCTCTGCGACCCCTGTCTCGTGTCCCAGGCGCATCCCGTGCTGCTCTCTCAGCGGGAGCCCCCGTCCCGCACGTCGGGTTCGGGGTCCCGCTCTGCTCCCAGTCCCCCGCCGGCAACCCAACTTACCATGGCCGCAGCTCGCTGCTCAGTCGACTCACATCCTCCCGGCGCGTGGCTCTGCCCCTAGGCGCGCGCGTGCCGTCTGTTTAAATTTAAAGGGCATGCGCCAGTAAAATTTGCTATGCCGGGCACTGCTTCTATTTAGGTCTGGCCCTTCCTGCCGGCCCTTCGCCGGATCCTTAGTGTGTCAACCTCTGGAGAAAGCTTTCCATCTAGTCTTGCCTTCCGTGTACCGTACCCTTGTCTACGTTTATTCGACACACGTCTCTTGCCCGCCTGCCCTGACCGTCTGCCTAGTCCACGTTTACGAATCAGAGCCGCCTGTCCTGACCTTCCCTGCCTTGTCCCCGACCACGACTTGCCTTATCGAATCTGTACTACGTCTACCGCTGGCCGCCACCGGCAGCAAGTCCCCTGCCATGGAACGACCTGGTAGACTCCCGCCGGCAGCAAGTCCATCCCGCATTGGCGGCGGGCTCTGGGTGAATACCGACCTACTGAGATTTCCGTTTCCCTGGTGTGGCTTCCACCATCGCCTGCGGTGTCCAAGCGGATCCACTACCCCGTCCGTTACAGCCTGGCTCTGATCCGTCACCCCATGACATAGGTCAGGCTGCTGTTGTGCCACAATCAAGACGCTTCAGTAAAATTTTAGTAAGGCCCGTTCATTATCACATTTAGGTCCGGTTCAGCGTCTAAGACACGGTGTAACTTTTTATTATTTATTTTAGAGCAGCCCTTGTTGCAAAGGGTGACAAATTAACAGCTGGTACAGAAGGAGAGAGGTCCCTGCCCAGTGAGGGCTTACAAACTTACAAGGAAGGTGGTAAAGATAAAGAAGGTAAGTGCGGACATGTATGTGGAAGGGTGTAGGACAGCAAGGTTAACGTTGGTTATGGGCTAATCTAAAGAGATGGGTTTTCAGGTTGCTTTTGTGGGGGGTGAGAGTGCGGGAGAGTTGGGGGTTTTGGGGGCAGTGGCTCCAGAGTGGGGGTGAAGCACAAGAGAAGTTTGGAGATGTTTGTGGGGGGTTGCCGGGGGGAAGGGAGCAGAAAAAAAGGGCCCTGTGAGGAGCGGAGACTGCGTGAGGGGGATATCTGGAGTTTAAAGGCAGTGATTTTGGGAAAAAAAAATACCCCTGTCAGGTTTTCCCCGGTGACATATTAATTTATAAGGGAAAATTTAGTTTTTTCAAACTTCAGGAAATAAGAAATGTCCAAAAGAAACCACATTTCCTTTAGATTTTGGAGCACTTGGGACCCGAAGGGGAAAAAAGTGTGGTATAAACAAGTCCCAAGCTACAGGTGACAACGGCTCCCGGGGCCCCCAAATGCCCTGTAGCCCCCCCCCCACGGGCGTGTTACATAAGAAAAATCCAGGAATTTAAGTCTCTCCTATTGCTGAGCTTGTACCTTACTTTCATGTGTGGACGCCGGGGATGGAAGCAGGTATGTTTTATAGCAGCAGGAAAGAAGTGTCGTAATGAAAGCCCACTCTGTTGGCTGAACCTCAACCAATCAGAGTTGCTTTAGTTTTGTTCTCTTAAAGCGCAGCACCCCCAGACAATGGCAGTGTGTCGTGAGGAGGCAGGAGCGACAGCCATCTTTTCTCCCCCACTGTTCCTCACTGGCTGGAGGCGCTTTTAGCTCCACCCTACCTTTGTTCTGTACCAGCTGCTGTAAAGCTGAGGAGGGAGGAGCTGCAGCGATTTTCCTCCTGCCCTTCTGTCTCTATTCCCCCTTTCTGAGCTTGGGCAGCTTCCAAAGAGCTCTGTACCGGTGTTTAAGCGAGGATTTTAATCTTTTAAAAGGAAACTCTCCTGCTATTGCTGATCCTCCCCAGCTTCTCCCCCATTAGCACTGCTTTTGATGGGTTAAATTAATAAAACCCGACAGCGGTCTGAGTGAATACATTACTATACAGCCGGTGGGTGTCACATGTGTTGGTCTCGGGGCCCCCCCGAGGATCCTTCGATGCCCCTGGGGGGGGCCGGGTCCCTACGGTTTCCCTTTTTCCTTCTTAGTTAGCCTTCCCTGGTCTAAAATTGGATGATTAAACCGGTGGGATAGAGAAATTTCACCATTTCAAACTAATTAGCTTCTAACCCCCTTTAAAAAAAGGTATGTAACGTGAGTAAAAATTTTTGGCCCCTCATTTTACTATTGTGGTTGCACCAGAAAAGGGTTGTCTCAAAATGCGAAAAAAAGGGTTTTAAAATTGGGGGTGCAGCATGTCCGACACATTTATTATGGTTTTAGATGGTTTTTTTCCCCCTGCTTTTTGAAGGGTTGGGGAACCTTACGGAAATTTGGGGTTTAAGGGCCTTGTTGGAAGTGGGTTTTTAACTATGGTGTGAGTGCTGCCCCCAAAATTTCTTCCCCTAAATTGTCCCAAAAGGGTTGGCTGGGAGTAACCCAAAAAAAAAACTGGTCAAAATTTTAACCCCAATTCTAAAGTGCCCCAATTTTTGGCAAAAAAGTTTTAACCCATTTTAAATTAATCTGTTTTTTTGGCAGCCTGTCTACATTTTTTTTTTTGTTATTTTGTAAAACCCCATCATATGCTTTTTATTGTGTGAAAAAATTTGGCTCCCCAACCCAAAAATTAGCCCAGAGGTAGTTTTTTGCCCCCCTTTTTACTTAAAAGGGGAGTTGTCTTTTTTAATAGCTTTCAGCCTCTGTCTGTGAAGGGGGGAGTTAAATTTGGGGGCGTGTTTGTTTTTGCCCCCCCCCCTCCCTTTTTCCCCCTCCTCTCGCACACAGGCAGTATCCGCCTGAAAACTTTATACAGGGGGGGGTTTGCTGCCAGATTTAAAACCCTGTGTGTCCCTTTGCCTGGGGGTTTCTATGTTTGCAAAATGAAAAAAACCAAGAGGGGCTGAAAGTTTTCCCTTTACCCTCTGCTTAGCTTCCCATTTCCACTCCCCGAAACAACAAAAAAACCCTCTCGGAACGGGACACAGGGAAGCTGCAAAGTTTTATCGGATGGGGTTCCCTAGTACAGCCAGATGAACTGTTCAAAAGCCCCCCGGTTCTGTTGGGTTTTAAATTATAGTTCAGTCCAAGACTTCATGTTAATATTTACGGCCCGGGGTCATGCTGTCAATTTATTGGGGAGAGAGAGGGGAAGCAGGACACCCAACAGGGTTAATCCAGGCAGCAGGACTTAGAACCCAGAGCCCTCCCCCTCCCCCACACTACAAAAAGCATTCTGGGAAAGGGGGGGCTTTGCTCCGACCTGTCTTAAAAGGTGATGAGTCATTCGCCCTGAAACCCAGAAAGGGAAAAGGGATAACAGGTCGGTACTATAGGTTTTGGGGAAGCTGATGCACCCCTTTATAAAACGGGGCCCTAGCTCAAAATCATTTTGGACATTTGTAATGAACATTTTATTAAAAAGTTGCTTTTTTTTTTAAAGGGAATTTTTTAAAATTAAAAAACCAAAATCTTTTGTAGCGAGGAAAACCCCCTTTAACTTTTTTGCCCGTTTACCCCTGAAAAAAATTTGGGACTTGTTGTCATGATTTTTGCCAGGACACCCCCCGGCTTTTGGCTTGGTCCCGGCCACGGATTTTGGGGGGGAAAACCGGGGGGTTTTGACAAAAAGGGCCTTTTTTGTTTTTCCCTAGTGTAAATTTGGTCTTTCCTCCTGCTTTCATGTTATTCCTGGCCAAGGCCCGGGGGTCGGGAAATTTCTTTCCAGCACTCCACGGGTTTTAAGCTTGCCCCTTTTTTGGTTTTTGTTTATTGCACCCCTTTTGCCCCTTATCAGGTTTTTTGTTATTTCCCCACCTATTACCTTCACCCTATTGGTTTTGGCAGGTATTTAAGGGTTTGTTTATACCTTTCCCCCTTTGCGGGCTATAGGAAATTTTGCTCCCGTAGTTTCCCCTGTTTTTTCCCTTAAACCTCTTTATTGTTCCCTGACCTTTGGTTTTGCTTTGACTCTCCTTCTCCCTTTTGTATCTGTACGGGTTTTTCCCCGGGGCTGTTACCGGGACCTTTGGCGGTCCCCCTTTTTCTCCCTTTGCCCACGACTTTGAAACCCGCTGCCCCCCCAGTTACTAGCTGGGGCCCTTCCGACCACGGTTTTTTTGTGTTCTTTTTTTTGTTTGTCTTGTCTGTACACTCTGCTCAGTGACCCTTTGATTTTTTGGGGTTGGGGCCGGCCTTTTTAAGGATTGGGGGTTTCCCCAAAAGGGGGGGGGCGGGGAAACCAGGGGAGGGCCCCCTTGTTGGTCTTGGTGTGTGCCCCTTTGCCCGGTTTCCCTTACACTTTGGTCAGGGAAAATTATGAGTGTTAAAAAAACGGTGTGGTGTGATTGACAGTGCTTTTTTTTAATTTTTTGCCCTATGAGAAGTGCTGTGTGCAAATTTTTTGGGGGTACTTGGACACTTTTTTAGGGAAAAAAAGTTTCCTTTTTGGGTGCTTTTACACAGCGGAGTTTTGGTTTCAGTTTTTTGCTGCGTTCCAAATTAAAAATGCCTTTAAATTTCCGGGAAGCTTCTTTTGGTTGTTAAATTGTTCGAAAAGGTATTTCAAGGGAAGTTTAAAAAATTTCTGTGTTTTAAAAACTTGTGGATTACGAACACACTAAAGGGGAAAGTTCACTGGGGATTTTGGGGTCCCTTTTAGAAAGCGTGTTTGGATATGTTTTTTTCGCCCCAAACAGACCCCAAAAATTTCCCTCAACATTGTGCAGTTTTGATTTACATTTCTTTCAATGTAAAAAAAAAACCCTCGTCGTTCAGTGGGGATCGCTTTATGTATATTTTATAGGGCTTATTTTGGGTGGTCTTTGATCCTTTTAAAGAAAATTTTCCCTGTCAATTCTCAAATTTCCCTTTGATGCAATAGGACACGTATTTAAAACTAAAAGAGGCATTTCTGCTTTAAGCCAAAACACCCCCCAAAACCCTGCATGTTGGATGCGGGTTTTTGGGTTTCGGGTTTGCACAGGCTTCTGCTTTCCTTTTTTTTGGGTTCAACAATTTCCCTGTGAAAAATACCCCAAGGGTGCTTTTTACCGGAATTTTTTGGGGAGAAAGGGCCGCCGTTAATGCTGTACATTTCTGTCAAAAAAAGTATCACAAACATTTCCCAAAAATGCTCTGTGTGAAAGCACCCTAATGTGAGGGGGGAGAAAAGGCCCCCCCCCCCTTCCATTGGCTTGCACGATTCCCCCGCTTTAGATTGTGGGTTGCACAATGTTTTTCGGCCCGGGCCGTTGGCGGGGAAAAAAAAAACCCCCAGCGGAAAACCGTGATGGGGAAATGCTGCCCCGGGGTTTTCCCTAGGCCCCTTGTGCTAATTTTCGGGGGCGGTTTTTTTTGGGGTCTTTCAAAACTGCAAAAAGGGGTGAAAAAAGATAAGTGAAAAAAAACTTGTGGTATTTTAAAAACGGGTTTTAAAAGGGTGAAAGCACCCCTTTAAAAAGGGGAATTTAAAAATTAGGGGTATTTTTTTAAACCCCTTTGAGAAAAATTTAGTTAGACTTCACCCCCCTTTTCCCCCCCTTTTACTTTGTGAAATGCCATGCCTTTTTTGTAGGCAGTTTTTTTGGTTACAGATAAATTTTTTATAACACCCAAGGGCCAAATTGTGGAAAGGTGTAAGACTTTTTTCGTTGCCCATGCAAAACCCAAAAGGGTTTTTATCACCTGCTATTTCACAGGCTTCAACCAGCTTGGGCTTGCAGTTTTTGGTTTTTGGGTATGGGGGGTTCTATTGCAGTGTTGGGATTTTTCAGCTTGCTATTCCTAGTAGAGGGGGAAATTTTGAAAGGAGGGGTTTTTAAAAAAAACGGCACCCAAAATAAAAGCTTTAAAGGGTTAAAGTTTTGTTCCCGGGAAATGCATAAGCTCCCGTAACGTTGATAACAAGGGAGGGTATTTTAAAAAATATATGTTATGCTCGAAATTTTTAGGGCTGAGTTAGGTTTTATTTTGGGGACTGAGATTTTTTTAGGGGTAGAGTTTTTTTTTTATAGTTGCAAAAAACATAAAAAGGTGTTTATTTTTTTTGAGATACAGTAATTTTAAAAAAATTTCCCGTTTTATTCCCCCTGGGGAAACAAAAAGGGATCTATAGGGTGAACATATAGGCAAAGCTTTTTTGTCCACCACTGTCTGTACTGGGCAAAAAATAGAGCAAAACTTAGCGACAAAAGGCTTTGTTTGCCTATAGAACCCTATAGCGTTGCGAAGTGTAAATTTTAGGGGTTAAACCCTTTTTCCCAAACCAAAAAACTTGATGGATATTTTTTGCTGTGGGGTTTTGCTTGCTCTGTCCAAAGCAAAAAAAAACCCAAAAAAAAAAAAAATTTATGTAGGTCAGGGGGGGGTACCTAGAATGTATAAGGCCCCATAGCAAAATGAGATGTGGTCCCACCACCTAATGACAATAAACTAGAACAGCTGCATAAGAAGCAATAATTAAAGATATAAGTAATACGACTATATATCAGGGAACCCAAATGTCACTGCTGAAGAAAAGAAAGCTACCAACTTGGAAGGATGATAGCAACAGTAAGGCCGTGTTCACACGGTTTATTCACAGCGGCTTTGTGAGCCGGATTGCGCTCGCAAATCCGGCGTGAATAAGGGGCGGGACGGGGGCAGGGACGGAGGGCGGGGGGGGCGCCGCTCCCCGGCCCCATAGACTGTCATTATCTACGGCGCGTACGCACCGTAAATAATGTGCATGTCACTTTCTCCCCCCGCGGCAGATTCGCCGAGCGGGGAGGAGCGACGGAATCCACTGTTCCGTATACGCGCCGCTGGTAATGCAAGTCTATGGGCCGGCGAGGTGCCGGCCCCCCGCTCCCTCCCTCGCTCCTGCCCCGCCCCCGGCCACACGGCATGTGAACCTAGCCTAATTGTATCGACTTGCTGAGTAAGGCTGGCATCTCATTTATACCGCAGGGTGACCACTGTAAAAAATAGAAAACACTTCCAAGATTGCTGTGTTTTGTTCATTCTGCCTCCCAAAAACTTTGATAAAAAGCGATCAAAGCATTCTATGAACCCCATAATGATACTAATGAAAACGTCAGCTCATTCTGCAAACAACAAATCCTTAATCATATACAGAAAAGTAAAAGCACAATTTTTTACAAACCCATTTCTATTGTGTAAAAGTAGCAAAACATAAACTAAATAAAATATATATCATTGCAATTGTACCGGCCCACGTAGTAAAGTTATGTCATTTATACTGCACAGCGAATGCTGTAAAAATGAAACCTGAAAACCATTGGCAGAACTTCAAGTTTTTTTATTTTTTTATTTTTACAGCCCTAAGCTGAAAAAAAACTGTGGAACACCTGTGTGCTCAAAATGCACAATACAACCATAGATGAGATTTCTGAGGGGTGTTGAATCCCAGATTTGGTGATTTCTGAAAGGTTTCACCTGTTCTGGTACTTTGGAGGCTTTGCAAATACAACATGGCGCCCACCAAAATATGTGTTCCAAATGCCAAATAGCGCTCTCTCCCTTGTTTGCCCTGCCATGCGCCCAAACAACAGTTTTTGGGTTGCTTTGTTTCCAGGATCCCATGTAAAAATTAAAAATATTCAGCTAAAACGGCATTTTATTGGAAAAAAAAAAATTGTTATTTTCACAGCCTAATGCCAAAAAAACCCTGAGGAGTTGATATACTCACTACACCCATGGATATATTCCTTAAAGGGGTTTTGCCACGATGCAATGTTGACGTGGGATCCTCCAAAATGAGTATTTAATAACTTTTCTAAATATATGTGATTACAAAAAGTGAAGCCTATGAGAACTACAGCATTTCTCAATCCCCCATAGTTACCTGAAAGCTTCCACTAGACACGGCCGACCGAGGAGCTGACAGGCCGCGCTTGTGTGAAACACTTCTTATCTGATGATAGGGAAAATGAATGAGCTTCAAGTGGCTGGGTAGAAAGTGCAGTCTATGAGGCTGTGTCTGTGTCTGCACTCTTGCAATGTCATTATTTTAGTTACGTTTTGAGACGCTCCCTTATTCTTCACTCCTTGCTCACCCCCTCCCTCTCAGCCTTGCAGCTTTCATGACTCAGCGGGATTTGTTGACATTCTCGCTGTGCTGATAAGGAGGTAAGTAACTTGCGTCCTGGCAAATCCCCTTTATGGGGGGAAGTTACCCAAATTACGTCTTTTTAGGGGTGTTTATTAAGTTTTAGCACCTTAGGGTGTCTGCAAACCTGCAATGGTGCCAATAATATAACCTAATGAAAAAGATTCCCCAAAATCCAGTAGGTGCTCCAACTATTCCGAGGCTTGTGGTTGAGTCAAGCAGCGCACTTGGGCCATGTAGGGATACCTCTAGATAAGGAAGAATCACAGGAATCAATACTGAGTTGCATTTTTCTGTTACCGTTTACTATGTTCCAGTAAATAATGGATAAAAATTGAAAATCTGCAAAAAAAGTGAAATTTTGAAATTTCACCTCTTCTTTGCTTTAATTTCTGTGAAACACCTAAAGGGTTAATAAACTTTCTAACTGTTGTTTTGAATACAATGAGCGGTGCAGTCTCTTACATGTAGCCATTTATGAGAGTGTCTAACATACAGACCCCTCAAAGCCACGTCAGAACTGAACTGGTCCTTCTGTGTTGCACATTTTTTTGAAAATGCTAAAATTTGCAAAAATTATTTAAGAGCCCCTTAATGTACTAAAAAATGAAAGATTGTTTAAAAAATGATGCCAACTGTCACACTTTACTCACTTTTGGCCTCCATCTTGGATCAGCTCAGGGGGTTTTAGCTCACGGGATCGCCGTCTTTGGTAGATCAGTACTGGCAAATCAATCTTCTGGAACCAGTAGTCTTTTTAAGCTGGCCTCAGCCAGCTTTATTGAGGCACAGGAAAAATACAGGAAACAGAATATAAACAAAATCCTCGGCCATCTAGCCACTAACTAAACACTTTGTATTGCCTCTGTAACCTGTGGTTTGGATCTGCCATCCAGCACCACCAGCAATCACTTCACCAGTTTCCACTGGTTCTGACTTCCTCAGGCCTGGGGGATAAGAGCCTCCTCTCACAAGCTCCACGACTGCTCCAAACTGCAGCTGACCATACCCCCTGAACACCTACAGGCCCAGGCCTTTTATAACTGTCCATGGACTTGCCTAAAACCTGGCCTGGAACATGGGGACCTGGAACGTGGGAATAGCCACCCACCCATCTGCAGCTGTTCCGGGAAAAGCCAGCCCATAATGGCTGGGCATCAGCCGTACTACGTACAGGTGTCAGCCACCTAGTGTTGTCGACCAACAAACACTGGCTTCCACCACCGAGACCAGGCCCTCGGTGGCACGTTGCTAGCAGGGCACCTGCTATACGCCACCTAGTGGCAGCACCATGTGACTGCCTAAGGTCGTTCTGCCACATATTCCCCCCCTTTGATAAAGGCTGTAGGAGTTTTTCACCTTGCACCAATCTCCCTTCAGCGTCACAGCTCCTATTTTAGGGAACTTTCTTACTCCGTTCTTGTAGCTCTTGTTTCCTCTGGGTAAGCGCCCCACTTTCTTCAGGGTATTCACTTTTCCCCCAGCTGTCCCATAAGACTGCAGACATACATCCCACTTTCTGTTGAACAGTACTGGAGTCATACATATACTTCACCTTTACCACCGTCTCCTGTGTACTTGTTGCTATAGGAAACAGCTCCTCATCACAAGGCCTCTGGCCCTCACTTACTGGCTGCAGACCTTTGATGTCAGCTACATTCACTACAGGTGACCCAAACAATGCATGCCCTGCAACTATGTCACCACCTTCAGCATGCTAGCTAGCATTACTAAGGTCTCCATTGACAACCTCTAGGGAAGCTTTGTCCTGTATATGACCAGACACTTCAATAGTGTCTGAGGACTCCATCCTCACCTGCATCTCACTAGGATTTAAGCATATATTCTCCCCTGTGGTGTCTAGCAGCTTACTTTCCGCATCACAATGGGGAGATACTTCCTCAGTATCTAGTGTACCCGTCACCACAGGAGAACTCTCAGCACCTGTCAGGACCACTCCCGCATCAGGCATGCTATCAAAGTCACACAACCCGCCAGAGTCAACACCAGAGCCCTGTACCCTGTCTACCCACTTCTCTATTACTTGGGTATCGCCACTAGCAACAAACATATGAGCTGTTTTCACATTCTCAGAAAGTTTACTTTCCTTTGCACCAATCTCATCTCTTACGTCAGGTTTTACCCATTCAGACATTACTGCAGTAACATATGGAGACATTTCCTCCACATCCCCTGTAGCTATCTCCAAGGGATGCCTGCTAGTTATCTCAGGGGTACTGCTGACAACCGCTACACATAGGAAGTTATTGTCGTTTACCTCAGCTTCATTACTGAGGATTTTCTTACCATCCGAGGGTTCAAACACACTGACAGGCCCCTCACTAGCACCTGAGCAAACCCTCTTTTCTGGGTCTAGCAGCTCACATTTTCCATTCCTACCATCACTACAGTCTTTGTGACCGTTGCAGTGAAAGCTGCTGGAAATATAGCAACCATCAGAGCAAGTGACCTCAGCTGCACTACAGGTCCCAGAATGACCCTTCTCTTCATCTTCTATAGTGCCACAACCTGGTTTTCCATCACAGATAAACTTCTCTGAAATGCACTGACCAGGACTGCACACAAAATCTGCCTTGGCACACGTTTTCTTTAAACAGGTTTTTTCATCCCTCCCATCTGAATAATCAGCATCATCATTACCCTGTAGCACTGACACATTACAGTGTCCATTCCCACACTGAAAATGAGACTCTTCACAGAGTGATTTTTTTTCCCACGGTCACTAACTGGCCCATTCACACTCAGTCTCCTCATATATCACAGCAGAGCAATCATTCCCAGGATTTGCCTCTTCCTTTTCAGGCAACACATCAGGACAGAACTGGGGGCCATCAATCACTGGTCCCACATGACTTGCACTACTTGTGCTGTTGTCCACCATTACCACTAGGGTCGCAACTGCAACTTGCATGTTACCTTCAAGTACACACAGTGTGCTGGGGTCATTGATAAGACACAGTTACGGACTGGAAACCAGACAATTCACACACAGCTGCCGGGCACTCATATGCATAGTTTTTCACCACAGGACACACATCCCTGGCTATACTCCCAGCACTGTTAACCACGACCTCTAGGGCCATACTTGAGCTATTCTGTTCTATAGCTGGAGATGGTATTTCTGCAGAAGCTAATTCACATTCTGCAGTTACTGCACACATAGCCCTGACAGCCATAACCTCCAGGGGCAGACCTAAGCTGCTCTCTGCTACAGCACCTCTAGCCACTTGTTCATACAGGGATGCAGTAACTGGAGCTAACTTTGTGACCCCCGCTCCCCTCCCCCTGCTCAGGCTGTGTGACTCGGTCATGGATCACAGGCAGGTTAGCTATATTACTGGCATTTTCAATAGACATCATTGTATATATGTCATAACCATTAAGTTCATCAGACTCTGCAAGTCCATTAATAGCCCCACTGCTATCAGGACTCTTCTGGCTTGTCAGCATATTTGGGCCCCCGTCTAGCCCACATAGATCATGCACATGACTTACAGTCCCACAGCACATAGCTAACCCCACTGGAGCAGTATTACCAGATATGATGTCTGGGTTCAGTCTGGATCTCTGCTGCTGACTGTCCATGTCAGCCACAGGTGGGGCTCCACCCACCTGGAACTCCAGGGCTTGGTGCTGTAACCTTTCTGGCCTCCTCCTGAGAGGGCAGTCAGGAGCACATCTCTCCACTCTGTGGCACCTCCAACAAGGTTCCCTCTGCTGGACAGTGGTAGCATGCTCCTGTTGAGGAACGTGGTTGCCCACGACAACAGCAGCACACAGGTCGCTAAGCAACACCATCTCTCCTGAAGTGGACCCCTTCTTGGACGGACGATATGGCCTCCTCGCCATAGGACATCCCCTCATGCACATATCCACCTGTAGGCATCCGTCACACCACTCAGGCTTGTTATCCTTTGCAGCCGTCTTTTCCAGATTTCTTCCTGGACTCCCAGCCAGCAAGGCTGCTTGGATTGAGGTATATCCATATCCCCAGACCATGATAGAGGGTTGAAAATTACCTTTATCGCCTCATGTTTTGCCTCTAACTCTGCATGGAGCTTCTCATTCTCCTTCCCCATGGTGGCAGTCAGCTGCTCAGACTCCTTCATAGAATGCATCAGCTGGGCAAGGAGTTCCTCCATGGCCAAACCAAAAAAAAATTCAGGTAGCAGTAACACAGTCTCTTTAGACAATAAGGGCTGGTGCGGGTGTGTCTCTCTCTTAGACAAACCCTTGCTCACACAGGTAACATTCAGCAGTCCTATGTAAATTGCAGCAGTCCTGTGTACTTTTCAGTATCTTCCTACACGACTTTGTGCACACATCTGTTAGTGCCCAACTTTATGCACTGCACCAATCTTACCAATAATGCCCATTGCATCCTCCACCATATGTGACACTTTATCCACTTTCGGCCACCATATTGGACCGGCTCAGGGGGTTTCGGCTCACGGGATTGCCGTCTGTGGTAGATCAGTACTGGCAAATCAATCTTCTGGAACCAGTAGTCTTTTTAAGCTGGCCTCAGCCAGCTTTATTGAGGCACAGGAAAAATACAGGAAACAGAATATAAACAAAATCCTCGGCCGTCTAACTAAACACTTTTTATATTGCCTCTGTTACCTGCGGTTTGGATCTACCATCCAGCACCACCAGCAATCACTTCACCAGTTTCCACTGGTTCAGACTTCCTCAAGCCTGGGGGATAAGAGCCTCCTCTCACAAGCTCCACTACTGCTCCAAACTGCAGCTGAGCACACCCCCTGAACACCTACAGGCCCAGGCCTTTTATAACTGTCCATGGACTTGCCTAAAATCTGGCCTGGAACATGGGGACCTGGAACGTGGGAACAGCCACCCACCCATCTGCAGCTGGGACGGGAAAAGCCAGCCCATAATGCCTGGGCATCAGCCATACTACGTACAGGTGTCAGCCACCTAGTTTTGCTGACCGACAACCACTGGCTTCCCCCACCGAGACCAGGCCCTCAGTGGCAAGTTGCTAGCAGGACACCTGCTGTACGCCACCTAGTAGCAGCACCACGCGACTGCCTAATGTCGCTCTGCGACACAACATAAAGTAGACACTTTATTTACTACTTTTTGGGGTGTGACTGTCTTATATGCAGAAATTTTTAAACTTTAAAAATGGCAAATTTTTCCAAATTTTCACAATATTTTGATATCTTTCACAAATAAACAGGATGTTACGATACTGGTGTGTATAGCTGGAATCCAATGGCAGGGGCTAGGATACAAGGAGCCACTGGAGACTAGATCTTGAAGCAACAGGTGAAGGCAAGGATCCAAGGCGAGGAGTAGCAGAGACTGACGAGCGGTCAGCAGGTGTCTCAGGGTTTGCAGGGTGAACTGCGAGTAGAGGAACAGACTGGAAGGTGAGTTCCTAGGCGAGAGGACTGTAAGCAAAGCAGGAGCTAGGACACAATACTCAAGCAATGAGCAACAGGCTTGAGGAGTTTATATAGGAGCAGGAACAGGAAACAAGATGGCAACCAGCTGAGACACAATCCACCATCTTGACTGAGGGCAAACTTAAGGGCAAACACAGTTAGTAAGTTCCACGGTATAGCAGGAGATTCCTGACATTACTCCCACCTCAACAGCGGCCTCTGGACGATACCTGACTCGGTCTCTCCAAATGTCTTTGATGAAATTGTCTTATCAGTCGAGGAGCATTGATGTTACTCACGGGTTCCCACGATTTTTCTTCAGGCCCATAACCTTGCCACTTTATGAGGTATTGTAGCTAGTTCCTGAAAATTCTCGAGTCCAGGATTCACTCCACAATAAACTGTACTTGCCCATCAATCTCCACTGCATCAGGAGGAGGAACACGACCTGGAAAGGGGTTGGACACGGCAGGCTTTAGAAGAGACACATGAAATACAGGATGGATCTTCATAGATGGTTGGAGTTTGAGCCGAACAGCTACTGGACTGATTATATTGATGATCTTATATGGTCCGACAAACTTCTGTCCCAGTTTTGGTGAAGGAACTCGAAGTTTCAAATTTCTGGTAGACAGCCATACTTTTTCCCCCACTTTAAAAGTTGGTGCTGGTCTTCGACGTTTATCTGCCATCTTCGTGTAGTTTTCTTGAGCCCTCTCTAGTGTTTCCTTCAATAGTTGCAAATTTTGCTGTAGGGCAGAGATCCTTTCTGCGGCAGCTGGAATCTGTGGAACAGCAGGGACTCTAGGAAGTATTTTTGAATGGTATCCCAAATTTGCAAAGAAAGGAGTTTGTTTGGTGGAGGCATTTTGGGAATTGTTGTATGAAAATTCAGCCACAGGAAGCAGATCAACCCAGTCATCTTGTAGGTGACAAATATAGCATCGCAGGTACTGTTCCAGGGTCTGATTTGTGCGTTCAGTCTGTCCATTAGATTGTGGGTGAAAGGCGGTTGATAGATTAATATCGATGTCCAGTGCTGAGCAAAAACTCCGCCAAAATTTTGATGTAAATTGTACCCCACGATCCGAGATCACTTCATCAGGAACTCCATGAAGGCGAAACACATTCTGAATTATGAGGTCAGCAGTGTCCTTGGCAGAGGGTAGACCGGTACATGGGATGAAATGTGCAGCCTTGGTGAGCCGGTCAACTACTACGAGAATAGTATTTTTCCCTTTAGAGGTAGGCAGGTCTACGATAAAGTCCATGGAAATAGAACCCCAGGGTCGAGAGGGGACCGGCAAAGGCTGTAACAAACCCGTGGGTGGAGAACGTGGAGTCTGGCATCGGGCAAAAACGTCACATGATGTCACATACTTCCTTACATCCTGTAAATAATTGGCCGACCAAAAGAATCGGAATAGAAATTCCTGTGTTTTCTGCACTCCTTTGTGCCCAGCAATTTTAGAATCATGGGCTAGTCTCAGGATCTTCAGTCTTACTTTTTCGGGTATGTATAGCTGCTGCCCGTGGGTCCATATCTTGTTCTTGAGGACTAAACGCACACCATCAGGTGGTTGAGACAACAAGGAGTCGTGCCATAAGCCTCTTTTATTTCCTTAAGCAAGTCTTTATTATGGATTACTCCCACGACAGTAGACTCAGGAACAATTGTTTTGAGCGGAATAGTAGGAGTGGAATCATCGGAGAACATTCTTGATAGAGCATCCGCCTTGCCATTACGGGATCCGGGCCTGTATGAGATTACAAAATTAAATTGATTGAGGAAAAGACTCCAACGAGCTTGGCGGGGAGATAGACACTTGGCAGATCTCAGGAATTCCAAATTTCGGTGGTCAGTAAGAACAATTATTTGCTGTGAGGTTCCATGAAGATGGTGTCTCCATTCCTTAAAGGCTGCGACAATCGCTAATAATTATTTATTCCCCACATCATAATTCTTCTCAGCAGGTGATAAACGTCGGGAGAAAAATGCACAAGGATGTAATAGGCTCTTGTCTCCCATTCTCTGAGATAGAATAGCCCCGATCGCACAGTCTGACTCATGAACTCTGTTAGTGAATTCACCATAACAATTTCCTCTGGCAGAGAGTTCCACAGTCTCACCGCTCTAACAGTAAAGAATCCCTTTCTATGTTTATGCAGAAACTTTCTTTCCTCAAGACATAGAGGATGCCCCCTTGTTCTAGATACAGTCCTGGGTATAAATAAATCTTTTATTGGCCTTTTAACATATTTATTATGTCCCCCTGAAGCTGTCTTTTCTCTAAACTAAATAACCCTAACCTTGCTAATCTTTCTGGATATTGCAGTCCACCCAGGCCTTTAATTATTTTTGTTGCCCGCCTTTGTACCTGTTCAAGCTCTACAATGTCTTTCCTGTGCACTGGTGCCCAAAACTGTCCACAATATTCGATGTGTGGTCTAAACAGTGACTTGTATAGTGGGAGAATAATGTTCCCATCATGTGCATCTATGCCCATTTTAATACACCCCATGATCCTATTAGCCTTGGCAGCTGCTGTCTGACACTGGCTGCTGCAGTTAAGTTTGCTGTCCACTAGGATTCCCAAGTTTTTCTCCATGTCACTTTTACCCAGTGTTTTTCCATTTAACATGTAATCATGTAATGGATTTTTCCTCCCCATGTGCATAACCTTGCATTTATCAGTGTTAAACCTCATCTACCACTTCTCTGCCTAGGGCCTCCAACCTATCCAGATCCCTTTGTAATAACATATTATCCTCCATTGTGTGGATTCCTTTACAGAGCTTAGTATCATCTGCAAAGATCGATATTCTACTATGCAATCCCTGTGTAAGATCATTTATGAAAATATTAAAGAGGATAGGGCCCAATACTGAGCCCTGTGGTACCCCACTAGTAACAGGGATCCAGTCTGAGTATGCACCGTTAATTACCACCCTTTGTTTTCTATCAGTGAGCCAGTTGCTTACCTACTTGCACACATTTTCCCCAAGTCCAAGCATTCTCATTTTACTTACCAACCTTTTATGTGGAACAGTATCAAATGCTTTAGAAAAATCCAAATATATGACATCCAGTGCCTCACCCCGATCCAGTCTGGAACTAACCTCCTCATAGATGCTGATGAGATTACTCTGACAGGACCGATTGATGCCTTTATTTGTATCCTGCTATATTTTTATGGAAACCCAATAAAAATATGAAGTTTTAAACTACAGCTGCACGAGTTCTCTCCAGTCCATGTTGTTAGATTCTGGCCTTTCTCTGTGTATTTTCAGAAGGGAGGAGGGGCCGACTGCTCCGTCCATGCAGAAGCTGTTACTGAAGTAAGGACAGTGAATCTATGTAGTATAAAGCTATGGTGTTAAACTTTACTTACAGCGCGGGTCCCCCTCCTGCGGTCTAATCTCTGTACCATTACTGTGGAGCAAGGGGGGCGGTACCTGCCAGCGACGGCGGGCCCCCCCTTGCTTCACATTCTGGCCGGGCCCCATACGGGTGTAGGGGTTCTACCCCCCCTAATGGCGGCCCTGCTGGGAGGCAACCCCCCCCCCACCCCCAGGGGTGACTGGGCTGGACTGGCTGTATGGCATCCCCTCAGGGGGTGACTGGGCTGGCCTGGCTGGGGGGCTGCTGAGAGGGGGTCTACGCTCCCGGTTACAGCTTCACATACATGCTGTTTTTACTTACATCTTCTGTGCTCCAACCGGAGTCGGGACCTCCTCTCTCTGTAGGTGCCGCAATGTACTGGTCAAGGGCGGGAAGCAGGACAATTTGAATCAGTGAGGCTCCGCCCTCAGGGTGAGACCACACTGATTTAATTAGTCATCCTGCTGGCTGATAGAGAGAGAGAGGGGAGGGCCCCGGCTCTGGTCACAGCGCAGCTGATGTAAGTAAAACGCTGTAATCATTTGAGCGCAGGCTGCTCAGCATCCGTGACCAGGAGCGAGGCCCCCCTCTCTCCTGACTCCCGCTAAGTAGTGGCGGGCGGACGGGCCCTGTAGGCCCCTCTGTCTAGTAACGAATTTTGATGTAAATGTAAACGTATATATTTGGAGACTTAGGGCGATATGTATGAACAGAGCTGTGGCAGAAGACTGGTGTCTTTTCAGCCCGAAAACTTGCGCTGCCCCATTCACTCTATTTTAAAAGTGTCCGTACGCCAATATCAGGTGTATTACAGAGCGCCTGCGGTACTTTGTAATGCGCCTGATTTCGTGGGCGTGCGGGAGACAGGGCGCACTAGAACCATACAAAGCTATAGATTTATAGCTTCAGTATGGCAATTTTAGGCACATTACTGCTGGAACAGTTATACTACTTTCAAAGTGGTTTACCTGAGTTAGAATTGACATTTGTGCACTAGAATGCGCCTGATTTATTACCCGCAATAGAGCGGGTTCCTAAATCAGGCACATTCTATACTAATATTATATGCATAAAAATTGGTGTTTAAATGCCAAAAAATCATACATGCCGCCTTTCATTCCTTAAGGTCTAAGCTTTAAGGGACAAAGCCCTTTGTGTTTAAAATCTGATATGTCATTGTATCTGAGAATAACTTTTTAATGGTTTTACCTATTCATGTGATTTTGAGACTGTTTTCTCGTGACACATTGTACTTTAAATTAGCAATTCGTTTAGGTTGAAAAAAATCCTGTGTCAGGAATCTCCTGCTATACCGTGGAACTTACTGTGTTTGCCCTTAAGTTTGCCCTCAGTCAAGATGATGGATTGTGTCTCAGCTGGTTGCCATCTTGTTTCCTGTTCCTGCTCATATATAAACTCCTCAAGCCTGTTGCTCATTGCTTGAGTATTGTGTCCTAGCTCCTGCTTTTTCTTACAGTCCTCTGCCTAGGAAAATCACCTTCCAGTCTGTTCCTCTACTCGCAGTTCGCAGTTCACCCTGCAAACCCTGAGACACCTGCTGACCGCTCGTCAGTCTCTGCTACTCCTCGCCTTGGATCCTTGCCTTCACCTGTTGCTTCAAGATCAAGTCTCCAGTGCCTCCTTGTGTTTGTATCCTAGCCCCTGCCATTGGTTTCCAGCTATACACACCAGTATCGTAACAGGATACTCAAGCTTAAAATGGAGTCCGCTGGGGTGGAAGCCCGGAAACTCGTGTCAAGCCCGCTACAGACTTTCTGTGGCTAATATGCGCACCGAGATGCAGGGTTGGAAATTTAAAGTTGACGCTTTTGAAGGCCAGACCTCCCACAACATCCAAGTTTATGGACAAGCCATTCAAGACTTACGTGGGACCGTGCAGACATTATCTGACCGGATACTCCACTTGGAAAATCAAACGTCCAGACCACCCATATCGGTGCAGGTAGTGAGCCCTAAGTTGCCACCATTTAGATTTGGCGGAGACCGCAACAAATTCGGGGGTTCCTTACCAAGGCAGATTATACTTTGATGCAAATCCAACGCAGTGTCCTATGGAGAGGTCTAAGGAGCAATGCATCATAATGCTATTGACACACAAAGCAATTGCCTGGGCTAGCCCCTTGATTGAGACCCCAGACACCCGTTTGAATCACCTGGAGGACTACATTGACGCTATGAGTCAAATGTTTGACGATCCCAATCGTGGTGCTACAGCGGAAGCAGCAATCCTAGCGTTGCGTCAGGGCAAACGCCCCGTTGCAGAATATGCAATGGAATTCAAGACGTGGGCAATCGACACCAATTGGAATGACGCAGCAAAGATGTATTTTTTTAGGAAAGGACTATGTAGCTCATTAAAAGACGAACTGGCCCGTGCAGAGGCCCCCGCTGGTTTGGATGCCTTCATTAATCACTGCATTCGGATCGATACCCGGCTGTCTGAACGACGACAAGAAAAATGGGCTACTTTGAACTATGATACCAAGCAGACCCCGTCTGTTCCCGTCTCCTTTCCCAAGGAACCCCAGGGAAGAACTCGCAGAGAATCAGGAAGTGAACCTATGCAAGTAGATTCTATATTAAGACTTGAGAGCGTCGACAGAAGAGAGCATCGGCTTTGGGAAAGTTTATGCTTCTACTGTGGGAAGTTTGACCACTTCCTTATCAACTGCCCTAGCCGTCCAAGGAGATTGGTGGCAGCCATTATGGATCCTGACTGCTCAGATGGAGAATCCATTGCTTCAGAGACAGAATTATCCGAGACAGCAGTTATCCATTCCATCTCATCAGTGGCGCCTCATATTAAGAAAGAGAACAAAGACTCTCATTGCTTCCTTCCTATTAAATTCCTGGCTAACTATCAGTGGGTATCCACCACGGCTATGGTGGACTCTGGGGCAAGTGGTAATTTTATGGACCTGTCCTTTGCTCAAAAACATGGGGTTAAAATCCAGAAAAGGCTCTCACCCGTGGTAATGGAGACCGTAGATGGATCTTCACTGAGCTCAGGGCCAGTGGATCAAGAGACGGAACCACTTGAAGTCATTATGACTTCCCAACACCATGAAGTACTGTCGTTTCTGATTAATCTCTTCTCCCATCACTTTCCCGTCATCCTGGGTCTACCCTGGTTGCAAGCACAGAATCCAAGTGATTTAACTGGGTACACAAAGGAAGATTAGCTTCCCGCGGGGGTGGTCCGTTCAACAGTCACTCAGAGAACAAGGCCCTGGAAGACAACAGCTCAAGACAAGAAGGTCAATAGAGCTACGTCGGATATACAAGGAATTTGCGGATGTCTGCAGCAAACAGAATGCAGACAAGCTTCCCCCACACCGAACCTATGATTGACCCATAGAATTGGGTGGAGAACATGGAGTCTGGCATTGGGCACAAACGTCACATGATGTCACATACTTCCTTACATCCTGTAATAATGGCCGACCAAAAGAATCGGGAATAGAAATTCCTGTGTTTTCTGCACTCCTTGTGCCCAGCATTTTGAGATGCATGGGCTAGTCTCCAGGATCTTTCAGTCTTACTTTTTCAGGTATGTCATAGTGCTGGCCATGGGTCCATATCTTGTTCTTGAGGAACTAACGCCACACAATCAGGTGGTTGAGACAACAAGGAGTCCGTGCCATAAGCCTCTTTTATTTCCCTTAGAGCAAGTCTTTATTATGGACTATCCCACGACAGTAGACTCAGGCACAATTGTTTGAGCAGAATAGTAGGAGTGGAATGCACCGGAGAGAAACAGGTTCTTGATAGAGCTTCCGCCTTTGCTGTTACGGGATCCGGGCTGTATGAGATGCAAAATTAAAGTTGGATTGAGGAATAAAAAAAAAAAAAAAGGGAAAACCCAACTCCAACGAGCTTGGCGGGGGAGAGATAGAACACTTGGCAGATCTCACAAATTCCAATTTTCGGTGGTCAGTAAGAAATATTTATTTGCTGTGAGGTTCCTGAAGATGGTGTCTCCATTCGCATTAAAGGCGTGACACGAGCAATCGCTCAGTGTTATTTATCCCCCACATCATAATCACTTCTCGCAGTGATAAACGTTCGTGGAAAAACGACACGCAAGATGTATAGGCTCTTGTCTCCCATTCTCTGAGATAGAATATGCCCCAATCACACAGTCTGACGATCCACTTCCACAATAAAGGCGGGGTGTGGGTCACATGATGAATTAATACAGGGGCTGTAGTGATACGATTGGCTTTTAGGAAAGAGAAGGATTCTTGTGCTTGCGGAGACCAAAACATAACATTTCTCGTTCTTAGTCAACTGTGTTATTGGACGAGATTTATTTCGAGAAATTCTTAATGAAGGGTACTATAAGAAGTTGGCCAAAACGTATGAAACGTTGAACATCTTTTATGTTTCTGAGAGTTGGCCAGTCTACTATTGCTTTAATTTTTGCTGAGTCCATTTGTTAGACATGAGGCGATATAACATAGCCAAGGAATGAGATCTCGGTCTGAATGGAATTCAGATTTTTCAATCTTGATGAGAGATGGTTTTTCTCTCAGACGTTCTAGGAACAAGTTTCACAGGTCTATGGTGTTCTTCATTGAGTTGGAGAAAAATCAAAAATATAGTTCCAGTGTAGATGACTATGAAATGGGTCCAGGAGTGTCTCTTAAAGATGTCATTGACGAGATGTTGGAAGGTGGCGTGGGGCATTACAAGGCCAAAAAGGCATAACAACAATATTCAAGAATGCCTGTAGACGTGACCTAATAGCCTGTTTTCCATTCATCCCCCCCGGATCTTTTTTTTTTTTCTGATACGGACCAAGTTATAGGCGCCTCGTAGGTTAAATTTGGAAAAAAAATTTGCATGTCGCACATCGTTTCCAGAAGACTCGGGGATCAGTGGTTAGAGGATAACGGTTCTTGATGGTGTAATTTATGTTTAGATTCTCTATAATCATTACCAAGATTCAAGGAAACCATCTTTTTTTTAAGCAAAGGAAATATGGGAGCTCGGCTGGTGAGGAGTATGGTAGCGGGGATGAACCCCTTAGCCAGATTTTCTTTATGTAATCCTTGAGGGCTTTTAGTTCGGGACCTGCAAAGGATAGATGTTTCCAAAAGGATTATGGTGCACCCGGAGAGCAATTCTATGGTGCAATCATAGGGTTCGTTGTGGGGAAGTTGTCGCATTCTGTTTGCAGCAGACATCCGCAAATTCCTTGGTATACTGACGGGTATCTCTATTGACATCTTGTCTTGAGCTGGGTCTTCAGGCCTTGTTCGGATGTGAGATTGTTGAACGGCCATCGCACGCTGGGAAGCTTAATCTCCTTTGTTTCCAGTTAATCACTGGATTCTGTGCTTGCACACCAGGGTGGACCCAGGATGACGGGAAAGTGTGGAGAAGAGATTAATAGAAACCGGACAGTTACTTCTGGGTTGGGAAGTCGATAATGACTTCAATGTGGTTCCGTCTCTTGATCCACTGGACCTGAGCTCTTTGGAGATCCATGTACGGTCTGCTTTCCACGGGTGATGTCTTTTCGCATATACTGCCACGGGGCGTTTGCCCTGACGCAACGCTAGGATTGCTGCTGTCCGCTGTAGCATACGATTGGGATCGTGTCAAACATTTTGACTCTAGCGTCAATGTAGTCCTCCGGGTTGATTCAAGACGGGCGTCTTGGGTCTCGCAATCAAGGGGCTAGCCCAGGCAATTTCTTTGTGTGTCAATAGAATTTTGATGCATAGCACCTTTAGTCCTATGCGTAGTTAAACTGCATTGGGATTTGCCGTCAAAGTATAACTGCAGTGTTAAGGCAACTCGCCCCCTACCCCACCGGAATTTGTCGCGATCCCCGCCAAATCTAAATAGAGGAAAATTGGCTCACCCCCGGCACCAATTGGGTGGCCCAGACGCTTGTTTTTCCCCAAGGGGAGTATCCGGTCGGAAAAATGTTGCCAGGTCCCCGTAGGTCTTGAATGGCTTGTCCATAAATTTGGGAGGTTGGGGAGTTTGGTCTCAAAAGCTCCCTTTCTTTTCCAAGCCTGATCTCGGTGGCATATTGCCCAGTGTCTGTAGCTGTTTGCAGTGCTTCCCGGGTTTCCCAGCTCCAGGGACTCCATTTTAAGCTTGAGTATTTGTTAGTTTCTGGTGTGATAGCTGGAATAAAAGGGGGCGGGGGGCTTGGATACAAACACAAGGAGGACTGGAGACTTGATTTGAGAAAAACAGGTGAGCAAGGATCCAAGGCGAGGAGTAGCAGAGCTGCGAGTGGGGCAGAGGGGTCTAGGGTTTGAGGGTGAATGCGAGTAGAGGAACAGATGGAGGTGGTTCCTAGGCGAGGGGACTGTAAAAAAGCAGGAGCTAGGAACAATACTCAAACAATAGAAAGGTTGAGGAGTTTATATATGAGCAGGAACAGGAAACAGGAAACAAGATGTCAACCGCTGAGACCAATCCCCCCATCTTGACTGAGGCAAATTAAGGGCAAACAAAAGTTAGTAAGTTCCACGGTATGCAGGAGATTCTGCACAGGATTTTTTTCAACTAAACGAATTGCTTAAATTTTAAAGTCAAAGTGTCACGAGAAAAACAGTTTTCAAATCACTGAAAGGTAAAACCATTAAAAGGTTATTCTCAGATAAAATGACATATCAGATTTTAAACAAAAAGGGCTTTGTCCCTTAAGGCTTAGACCTTAAGGAATGAAAGGCGGCATGTATGATTTTTTGGCATTTAAACACCAATTTTTATGCATATAATATTAGTATAGAATGTGCCTGATTTAGGAACCCGCTCTATTGCGGGTAATAAATCAGGCGCATTCTAGTGCACAAATGTCAATTCTAACTCAGGTAAACCACTTTGAAAGTGGTTTAACTGTTCCAGCAGTAATGGGCCTACAATTGCCGTACTGAAGCTTTAAATCTATAGCTTCGTACAGTTCTAGTGCGCCCTGTCTCCCGCACGCCCAGGAAATCAGGCGCATTACAAAGTACCGCAGGCGCTCTGTAATACACCTGATATGGCGTACGGGCACTTTTAAAATAGAGTAAATGGGGCAGCGCCGGTTTTCGGGCTGAAAAGACACCAGTCTTCTGCCACAGCTCTGTTCATACATATCGCCCTAAGTCTCCAAATATATACGTTTACATTTACATCAAAATTCATTACTTCGTTACTAGACAGAGGGGCCTACAGGGCCCGTCCGCCCGCCACTACTTAGCGGGAGTCAGGAGAGAGGGGGGCCGCGCTCCTGGTCACGGATGCTGAGCAGCCTGCGCTCAAATGATTACAGCGTTTTACTTACATCAGCTGCGCTGTGACCAGAGCCCTCCTCTCTCTATCTGCCAGCAGGATGACTAATTAAATCAGTGTGGTCTCACCCTGAGGGCGGAGCCTCACTGATTCAAATTGTCCTGCTTCCCGCCCTTGACCAGTACATTGCGGCACCTACAGAGAGAGGAGGTCCCGTCTCCGGTTGGAGCACAGAAGATGTAAGTAAAAACAGCATGTATGTGAAGCTGTAACCGGGAGCGTAGACCCCCTCTCAGCAGCCCCCCCGCCAGGCCAGCCCAGTCACCCCGGGGGGGATGCCATGCAGCCAGGCCAGCTCAGTCACCCATGGGGGGGGGGGGGGTGACTCCCAGCCGGACCCCGATTGGGGGGGAAGAACCCCTACCCCCGGAGGGGGCCCGGCCAGAATGTGAAGCAAGGGGGGCCCGCCGTCGCTGGCAGGTACCGCCCCCTTGCTCCACAGTAATGGTACAGAGATTAGACCGCAGGAGTGGGGGGGCCCGCGCTGTAAGTACAGTTTAACACCATAGCTTTATACTACATAGATTCGCTGTCCTTACTTCAGTAACAGCTTCTGCATGCACGGAGCAGTCGGCCCCTCCTCCCTCTGGCTGCAGGGGTGATGTTGTCTAATGAAATCAGTGAGTGCCGCCCTGTGGGCGGGGCGTCACTGATCTGCAGGCAGCCAGAGGGAGGAGGATGGGGGGGCTGACTGCTCCGTCCATGCAGAAGCTGTTACTGAAGTAAGGACTCTGAATCTGTGTAATATAAAGCTATGGTGTTAAACTTTACTTACAGCGCGGGCCCCTATTTTTATGGCAGGCCACATCCAAATCCTGTGGGGCCCCACTGAAGGCCCCAGGGATTTGGGGGCCCCATTGAAGGCCCCAGGGATTTGGTGGCCCCACTGAAGGCCCCAGGGATTTGGGGGCCCCACTGAAGGCCCCTGGGATTTGCGGGGCCGCAATCAAGGTCCCTGAGATTTGGGGGCCCCATTTAAGGCCCCTTGGATTTGAGGGGCCCCACTCAAGGCCTGTAAGATTTGTGGGGCCCTGCAAATCCCAGGGGCCTTGAGAGGGCCATTCAAGGTCACTGGGATTTGTGGGACCCCTCACTGGACCTGTGGGGCCCCACACGGCTGAGGGAGAGGAGGCCCTTGAATGAGCCCCACAGAGCAGGGGGAGGTAGGGAAACTTGAGTGGGGCCCCACTCAAGTTTCCTCCATGTGGGGCCCCACTCAAGTTCACCCTCTACCTGGCTACCTACCTACGAATGACCCTATAAAACTAACTATCAGTGAACCAAAGGGATAATTATTACTATTTGGGGCACTATGGATGGGGAGTTTGTACATAAGGGTGGGTACCCGTGGGATTATGATAAATTGAGGAGTCTCAGGTGTTTGTGTTGTGAATTCTGCAGGGAGAATTCCTCATGGTGGCCTGGACCGGATGGAGAAGAAAAGGGAACGTGAATGACTTGTCAGATGTCATCTGTGAGTCACTAAATGTAACTGTACTGTATTAACTTATATCTGCCACTATGGGCCACATGTATGAAAATTGTCTAGATGTAGGACTTTCTTTGTTGCCCATAGCAACCAATAAGCGCTCCACTTTCATTTTATATAAATGAAAAAATAACGCTGGGAACGCTGATTGGTTGCTATGGGCAACAAAGTGAGATTTAGACCTAGACAGTTTTCATGTATTTCCCCCTATATGGTCACAGTATGGTGGGAATATTGGTGTTATTGTATTGGATTATATTTAGTAACAGTATTGTGGCATTGTTCTGCATCTCTATAGTGGAGATGTGCAGATGATGTTGTGGTATTACTTTGTCTTTGTATATTGTTGTTGTTTATGGTAATATCGCCTTAGTATACTGGTTTAGTCAATAACATAGTGGTGTTAGTCACCATACATAGTGATATATGGCGGTATTAATTGGTCTTTTGTTTGGTTATATTGGTCTTGGTATGCTGGTTTGGTCAGTATATCGTGGTGACATGAAAATACACAGAGAAAGGCCAGAATCTAACAACATGGACTGGAGAGAACTCGTGCAGCTGTAGTTTAAAACTTCATATTTTTATTGGGTTTCCATAAAGTATAACAGGATACAAATAAAGGCATCAATCAGTCCTGTCAGACTAATCTCATCAGCTTCTATGAGGAGGTTAGTTCCAGACTGGATCGGGGTGAGGCACTGGATGTCATATATTTGGATTTTTCTAAAGCATTTGATACTGTTCCACATAAAAGGTTGGTAAGAAAAATGAGAATGCTTGGACTTGGGGAAAATGTGTGCAAGTAGGTAAGCAACTGGCTCACTGATAGAAAACAAAGGGTGGTAATTAACGGTGCATACTCAGACTGGATCCCTGTTACTAATGGGGTACCACAGGGCTCAGTATTGGGCCCTATCCTCTTTAATATTTTCATAAATGATCTTACACAGGGATTGCATAGTAGAATATCGATCTTTGCAGATGATACTAAGCTCTGTAAAGGAATCCACACAATGGAGGATAATGTGTTATTACAAAGGGATCTGGATAGGTTGGAGGCCTGGGCAGAGAAGTGGTAGATGAGGTTTAACACTGATAAATGCAAGGTTATGCACATGGGGAGGAAAAATCCATTACATGATTACATGTTAAATGGAAAAACACTGGGAAAAAGTGACTGGAGGACTTGGGAATCCTGGTGGACAGTAAACTTAACTGCAGCAGCCAGTGTCAGACAGCAGCTGCCAAGGCTAATAGGATCATGGGGTGTATTAAAATGGGCATAGATGCACATGATGGGAACATTATTCTCCCACTTTACAAGTCACTGGTTAGACCACACATGGAATATTGTGGACAGTTTTGGGCACCAGTGCACAGGAAAGACATTGTAGAGCTTGAACAGGTACAAAGGCGGGCAACAAAAATAATTAAAGGCCTGGGTGGACTGCAATATCCAGAAAGATTAGCAAGGTTAGGGTTATTTAGTTTAGAGAAAAGACGGCTTCAGGGGGACATAATAAATATGTTTAAATATATTAAAGGCCAATAAAAGATTTATTTATACCCAGGACTGTATCTAGAACAAGGGGGCATCCTCTACGTCTTGAGGAAAGAAAGTGTCTACATAAACATAAAAAGGGATTCTTTACTGTTAGAGCGGTGAGACTGTGGAACTCTCTGCCAGAGTAAATTGTTATGGTGAATTCACTAACAGAGTTCAAGAAGGGCTTGGATGCATTTCTGGAGAGTGATAACATAACAAGTTATAGGGACTAGGTTTCCGAAGAAGGGTCTGGATACATTTCTAGATGTAATAATATAACAAGTTATAGTGACTAGGATTCTAGAGGGGGTCAGGAAGTCAGGAAGGAATTTTTTCCCTAACATGAGGTCAATTGGCTTCTACCTCATGGGGGTTTTTGCCTTCTTCTGGATCAACACTTTAACTCTTTAATAAATGGGCTGAACTGGATGGACGTATGTCTTTTTTCGGCCTGACAAACTATGTAACTATGTAATCGCTACATCAGGGAAACGCACGATATAGCGCTAGGTCAGGACAGACCGACGCGTTTCGGTAATGCTACCTTACTCTTGGTCTAGCGTTTGCCATTACTACTGTGAGTTAAATATGATACCGGAACCTACGTAAGCAATTGTTAGAGGATCCTTAACTCTTTACTCACAGAAGACTTTTAGTAGTAAACTAATAAAAAACAACAAAATTCGTTGTAGTGATGACAATAAAAATAAGCATAAGTATAAGCTTATATTGAACCAGCGCTATAATTGACATGTTGTTAATAAATAGAAAGTTATAAGTATTTAGCCATATATTATTATAACAAGAGAGTAGATTTAATAAATTTAATAGTGGCACAATATATCATATCTTATATTAAGGCCATGTGGCTGCCTTGTTCCCAATGTGAAAATCCATCTAGCCTCAGTATTAATGAGCTTATCCCTTTGATTACCTCCCCTCTCAGATGAAAAGACTCTCTCAATACCCTTAATACGAAGGGACGTGGTATCACCAGTATGTGTGTCTATAAAGTGTTTGTACACTGCAGACATATTGTGTCGCCATATATCTTTACAAGCATTGGAAACATGTCTGATTCTGGTTTTTAAGGATCGAGTGGTGCATCCTACATTTTGTAAGTGACAAATATTACACGAGATCAGGTATACTATGAATTTACTGTTACAATTAATATATTGCTGGACTTTGTATTCCTTATTAGTAACAAAGGATCTAAAAGTATCACCTGTCTCCATATAGCCACAAGTTAAACAAGTAGAATGCCCACATCGATAAGATCCCTTACAATGTAGCCAAATTTGTTCTTTCTTTTCACAATTAGGCCGTGTTCACATGGCTTATTCCCGACGGATTTGTGTGCCGTATTGAGCTCATAAATCCGCCGTGAATAAGGGGCGGGAGGGGGCGGGGCCGGAGCGCGGCGGGGGCGCCGCTCCCGGCCCCATAGACAATGCATTGTTTTCGGCGCGTCCGCGCCGTAAATAAAGTGCATGTCACTTTCTCCCCCGCGGCGGATTTGCGAGCGGGGAGGAGCGACGGAATCCACTGTTCTCTATGAGAGCAGTGGATTACCGTAATGACTCAGACGGATTGGCGCCGTATTGAAGCGCAATTCCGGCGCGGAATACGGCGCCAATCCGTCGGCAAATAAGCCATGTGAACGTGGCCTTACTGTAAAGGCTTGGGGATATGTTTGATCCGATGTTTGGGGCTTTTCTAGGTACAAATCTAACCCCCCTTTGTACTATTTCTCTCAATTGGTGGTCTGCATAAAGCATCGGTAAATATTTCTTGATAATACCAACGATCTGATTGTACTGTGGGGAATATGTAGTACTAAACGTAATACCTTGGAAGGATTTATTTTGCTGGATTCTATTTTGTTTATTATCCCTTGTTAGCTGTGTTCTTGGGATTTTTTCTACCCTCATTTTGCTGTCATTAAGTATTTTTTGAGAATACACTCGTGATCTTAATCTACTTAATACCGCCTCTTGTTGTATGTTAAATTCCTGTGGTTTACTACAGTTCCTTTTAATGCGTATTAATTCCCCTGTAGGGATATTTCTGATTATGTGTCCGGGGTGACATGACGAGGCGTCTAATATAGAATTTTGTGAAGAGGGTTTACTGTACGGTTTGACATAGATCTTTTGATGAGGGGACCCCTCCAAAGTTATATCTAGGAAATCTATTGCGGTTTGTCCTATTTGATGTGCAAATTGGAGGTTCATATGATTTTTATTGATATAACGCATGAAGCAAGGGATATCTTCAGGTGATCCCTCCCATATCAGGAGGAGGTCGTCCAAATAGTGGCCATACCACCTGATATGGGAGGTGAAGGCATTAGAGTCTGAGAGTAGGAATAGTTCTTCCCACATGCCCATATATACGTTAGCTAGGGAGGGGGAGAACTTAGCTCCCATCGAAGCTCCCCTAAGTTGTAAAAAGAATTGATTGTTAAAAGAAAAGAAATTGTGGGTCAAAAGGAAATCGACAACCAGAATTATAAATTCTTTTAAGTGAGAGTCATAATGACTGAATTTATCCAAGAATCTTTGTAATGAGACTAAAGACTTTATCTTCAGCCTTATCACATGAGGAGTGTAATTGATGACATGGAGCAGGCAAAGCGCTGCCCCAGGGGAAAAGATTCTGCTCCTATGGCAAACAAATTTCAGCAAAATGTTTCACCTGCTTTCAAAGAAGTAGAAGAGTTCAACTGTTCATCAAAACTGACTGTGGCTGAGGCAATTCCTTTATACCCTGACATTGTTAAAGATGTTGCCCCTGTGGTCACCGCTGTGCCCCCAACCCAAGTTAGTATAGAGAGGCCGTTCTCTAGCCTGGAAATAATGAGGTCAGATGTGAGGTCATATATGCAGGATCTGATGGAGGCCATACTATTTCTCAGAACAAATTCAGAGACTCCACAAATGTTCCTGCAGTGTTTTACATATTTACAATTTTCTTGTGTTCTAAAGTCATATCCAATAAATATATTTTACACTAACAAGCAAAATGGTAACACTGTTTTGAACTTGTGACTTTCAGGCTCCATATCTCACCATCCACTACAGCTTTGCACATGAGGCTACTGTAATTTTTTAGACAGTCATCTTACCTATCTTATATATAAATTTGACTTGCAAGTATTTAGCATCTGCTTAGGTCTGCAGATTCTTTTTTCAAGGCTATTTGGAACGAGACGGTGGGGTCATTGGCAAGGCTATACTTTTATGGAAACCCAATAAAAATATGAAGTTTTAAACTACAGCTGCACGAGTTCTCTCCAGTCCACGTTGTCAGATGCTGGCCTTTCTCTGTGTATTTCTAATTACTAACACCGGTGGAAGCTCCCGGCGGACCTTGCATCTCATCTGCTTTGGAATGATCTGCACTACCTGGAGGGTAAGCTGAACTTTCGTTTACTTCTTGCTGCAATTGCTGAGCTTCTGGTTTGTTGTCTTACCCTAGGATACAGATTATGTGCTAACAATTTATGTTGATAAACAGACATTCCTAATACTAAATGGACATGGATACCGAACGATTAAAAAAGCAGCAACACTATTCAACAATGAAATTGGCACAATCGCTCAGGGCGCACAGAATGACGTAAAACGGATTTTTCTACATCTGGAATCCTTAAAAAGAAAAGAAACTAAAACGTGGTGGGACCAAACTACGCTAAGTACCTATTTGACAAAAGATATGATCCCGCGAGGATTACGCATACGAAAAACAGTAACTGCCATATATCCAGATGAATTCACCACTGAATGGCAAAATATCCTGTCACAATGCTCGCTTCAGCTGATGAGTTTAATTATACGATATGAGAACAAAAAAATGGATGATTTAAAAAAAGAAATTGAAACAACTGAACAATCTGTCATAATATGCTGATACGCAGGAATTTTCTGATTATCACAGCATCATGATCAATAATATCAATAAATTGGAGGATATAATCATGAAAACTAAAAAATCCAAGTTTGATTGCGACTGTGGTGATTATGAGAGAGGACAAATATATACGTGGCAAAATACAAGATCAAATTCTAAGTCCATTCTAAAACGACAGAATGATTCGGATCGTCAAGAACGTGATAGACATGTCAGCTTCTCTGATTTGGATTCCTCAGCTGAACAACTATCATCGTCTACCATGGACGGATATCTAGAAAATCTTACCTCTGAGGATACATCTTATAACCAGGACCAAGTCACTCCAAATACTAGGATGAACACTCGTTCCTCCCAAGGAAACATACAGCCTTTTTTACAAGGAAACGCCGCTGGGCAGGGCGGAAACATAAGAAGAGGACAAGGTGGTTACCGGTCACGGAGCCGGCGAAGGAGAAGAGCCCGGTTCTAAACTTGTCGGCACGGACGCTATCGGATGCAGATATCAGTGTTCTTTCCAGAGGACTTAACTTTGCCCCTACCAAATCATTTAATGTATTTAACACACTTATTGACGTCAACCGCTTTGCTAGATTATTGACTGTTAAAAAACATTTTTTTCAGAGAGAATACAACTATAAAAAGTAGAAATCCAGAATCTCATTTGCGTGATCGCTTGTTATATCATGACAATATATATGAACAAGCTGATCCCCTTAGCTTTCGGGAACTTAGAGCTCTGTCTGAATTGGAATCTCTGGAAGCTGAAAGTCATTGGGCTTTCCCTGATCCCAATGAATACACAGTTCCTAATCCCTATTTTTACCCTATACACTCCCGACCAAAAATTTTGGACAGCTTCCAGGAACTCATTGAACATGACCTTAGTGCATTGGCTAGAAATATTACACATACCAAAAACAACTTGAATAATATGGAAATTAGGGCACTTAAACAACTTAAGCAAGATAAAACAATCATTGTAAAAATGGCGGATAAGGGCGGATCGGTGGTTGTCCTTGACTCAGGCCTATATGAGAAACTCAACTTGGAAATGTTGAGCGATATACACACTTATCGATGCCTTGCCAATGACCCCACCGTCTCGTTCCAAATAGCCTTGAAAAAATTATTGGAGGAAGGAGTTACAATGGGAGCCATTAAAAGTGAGCTAGCACAGAAACTTTATGTGGAGTACCCAAAAATTCCAATTATATACTCGCTCCCTAAAGTACATAAAGGAATATTTCCACCACCCCTTAAGCCCATTGTATCCGGGATCGGTTCCTTCAGTGAAAGACTCGGAGCATGGGTAGATAGTCTACTACAACCCCTTACTCCAAAATTACCTGATTTCCTACGTGATACAAAACAGGTTATTATGACTATGGAAAAAATGGAGTGGCAGGATAATTTTACATGGCTTACATGCGATGTTGCGGCCCTATATCCGTCCATACTACATGACTTAGCTTTAGTCTCATTACAAAGATTCTTGGATAAATTCAGTCATTATGACTCTCACTTAAAAGAATTTATAATTCTGGTTGTCGATTTCCTTTTGACCCACAATTTCTTTTCTTTTAACAATCAATTCTTTTTACAACTTAGGGGAGCTTGGGGGAGTGTTCTCCCCCTCCCCTAGCAAACGTAATATGGCTGGGGGAAAAAATATTCCTACTCCAGACTTAATGCCTTCCCTCCCATTAGGGGGTTGGCACTATTTGGAGGGCCTCCTCCTGTTATGGGGGGGATCACCTGAAGAACCCCCTTGTTCTGCGTTATATCAAAAAAAAATATAAAACCCCCAATTTTGCACATAAAAAGGGAAAAAAACGCAATAGATTTTAGATAAAATTTTGGGGGGGTCCCCTAATCAAAAGATTATGCAAACCGTCGTAAACCCCTTTTCCCCAAAAAATTCTATATTAGACGCTGCATGTCACCCGGCCCCAATAATCAGAATTCCCCAAAGGGGGAAATTAATGATTAAAAGGAAAACTGTGAAAACCACGGAATTTAAATACACAAGAGGGGGTTTTTAAGTAGTTTAAAAGTTCACGAGTGTATTCCAAAAAATATTAATGACGCAAAAATGAGGTTAAAAAAAAAAACCCAAAGAACACAGCTAAAAAGGGATAATAAACAAAATAGAATCCGCAAGTAAACCCTTCCAAGGTATTACGTTTAGTATACATTTCCCCCCACAGTACAATCAGTTCGTTGGTTTATCAAGAAATATTTACGATGCTTTATGCAGACCACCAATTGAGAGAAATAGTACAAAGGGGGGTTAGATTTGTATTAGAAAGCCCAAACCATCGGTTCAAACATTTCCCAAGCCTTTTCAGTAATTGTGAAAGAGGAAAAAATTTGGCTACTTGTTATGGGATCTTATCGATGTGGGCATTCCATACTTGTTTAACTTGTGGGCTATATGGAGACAGGTGATTACTTTTAGATCCTTTGTTACTAATAATGAATACAAAGTCAAAACAATATATTAATTGTAAACATTAAATTCGTACGTATACTGATCCACGTGTAATATTTTGTCACTATACAATATGTAGGATTGCACCACTCGATCATTAAAAAACCAGTATCAGACTTGTTTACGATGCTCGTAAAGATAGTGGCGACACATATGTCTGCAGTGTACAAACACTTTTTAGGACACACATAATGGGTGATAACCACGTCCCTTGTATTAAGGGTGTATTGAGAGGTCTTTTATCTGAGAGGGGTCGGTAATACATAAGGGATAAGCTACTTAATACTGAGGTAGATGGATTTTCACATTGGGGAAATGGCCAGCCACATGGACATAATAACCCCTTCCCGAAATTGGGCGTATGTATACGCCCTAGCGGGACAGTGACTCCACGCAATTGGACGTTTGCATTGCCCCCTGACGATCTTGCGGGCGAGCCGCGCTTTTCGCGACATGGGAACCAGCGGGTAAATTACCGCTGGCTTCATGCCCCATCACTCCCCGGCGGAGTGAGCCCGGGACGAGGCGTTTTTCTGTGAAAAAACGCATTATTACCGCAGCCCGGTCATGGCTGCAATATTGAAGGGCATAAGGCAGGAGGAGTGAGCTCCTTGCCTACGATCGGACGAGGCCAAGCGGCAGGGATGCCGCTCGGCCTGTACTCCCTACGGGACTCCCGGATGGCTGTCTGAATGAATCCGGGTAGTCTGCGTGAATCACCATGCCCACAATGCATTGTGGGCATGGATGTCAACTTGTTGCACAATGGCGACTCTCTCGCACAGCAGTATCGCTGTGACACAGATCGCATCTTCAAACAGACAATACTTAAGATTTGAGATTCCCCAAGTGAGGATTTGCTGTTACAAATCCTCACTGGGGAAATGTAAACAAAAATGTGAAAAAGTTAAAAAAAAAAGTAAAAAGTTAATACCACAAACCAAAAATAAAATTAAACCATTAAACTGCCTTTTCCCCTTTACAAAACGCCAATCGCCCCAAAAAGATCAAAAATAAATAAGCTGTACCCATAATTTGGTATCGCGCGTATGATATTCGACCCTCCACCTATAAATCTGTAACATTCATTACCCGTACGCTGATTTGACGGTTAAAAAAAAAACAAGAAAAGTACAGAATTGCGATTTGTGTACATCCTGCAGACATTAAAATGGAATAAAAGCGATCAAAAACTCCATATAATTGCCAATGTCTGTACCAATTAAAACGTCAGTTCCTCCCGCAAAAAAACGTCCTTACACATTCTCTGCTATTAAGGATAAAATAAAATAGTTATGGCTCTCAGAAGACAGCGATGATAATATTATGTTAAACACAATAAATAAACACTTTTTTTTTAAAGTGCTTCAAATTAAAAAAACTATATAAATTAGGGTATCGCGTAATCGTTATCGAACCCAGAGGGAGTAAAGCTAAAATGGTCATGGATACTGCACGGTGCAGCGCTGGTTAAAAATAAATATAAAACAACGACTAGGATTGCAGTATTTATCTTCACCCTGCCTTCCAAAAACGATTTAAAACTGATCAAAAAGTCTTGTTCCTCCCACAAAAATTGATACTAATAAAAAACGTTCAACTCATTCCCGCAAAAATACAAGCCCCTACACAGGCTTTGTACACAGAAAAAATAAAAAAGTTATGCTCTCTGGACTACTTTTTTGTGGCGGATGCTAAAAACGTGCTTTTCCTCTTTTGAATAAAAGTGGTTTTTATGTGTAAAAGCAGTAAAACATACCAAAAATACAAATTGGTATCGCCTGTAATCGTATCGACTCCTGAGTAATACTAGCATGTTCGGCTATACTGTCACGGGTGACCACGCTGTATAAAAAATAAAAATAAAAAAACACTACAGGAATGTTGTTACTTTCTTGTTCAAAATCTTGACACTAACAAAACCTTAATAAAAGTGATCAAAGCGGCATATGCCCCCCATTTTTTGGTACTAATAAAAATGTCAAAACTCATCCCACTAAACAACAAGGCCATAATTCAGATCCGTATACAGAAAAATGAAAATGTTATGGGCTATCAGAAAAGGACAAAATAAAAAGCAATTTATTATAGACCTATTTCTATTGTGTAAAAGTAATACAAACATAAAAAAACTATATAAAATCTATATCATTGCAATTATACCGAACTCCCACATAGTAAAAGATATCTATTCATTTATATGCACGGCGAAACGCTGTAAAATGGAATGCAAAAAACATGGTGGAACCTGCGTTTTCCCCTCATTTTCATAGCCAATGCCAAAAAAAAAAAAAAAAAAAATTGTAAACTCTGACCCTAAATGCAGAATACACCCAAGATGAGATTCTATGAGGCGGCTTGAATCCAAATAGGGCGGCTTCTGGAAGTTTCACCTGTTCTGGTACTTTGGGGGATTTGTAAATGCGAAATGGCCCCACCAAAATCTGCACTCCAAAATGCAAAAATAGCACTCCCTACTTATTTGCCCTGCCATGTGCCCAAACAGCAGTTTCAAACCCCACATGTAGGTATGGCCGGAACTTGGAAGAAATTGTGTAAACACAATGTTTTGGGTCTTTTTTACAGGATGCCTTGAAAAATTAAACATTTTCAGCTAAATTGCAGATATTGGAAAAAAAAAAATTTATTTTATTTCACAAGCCATAACGCTAAAAATGTTTGTGATACAACTGTTGGGTCGATATACTCACTACACCTCTGTATTTTTTACTTAAGGGGTGAAGTTTCCAATATGGGGTAATTTTATGGGGATTTATTAAGTTTTAGCACCCTTTAGGGTGTCCGCAAACATGAAATGGCCCCTAAATAAAAATCGTAATGAAAATGAGGACCCGAGTCCAGTAGGTGCTCCTCCTATTTGGGGTCTTGTGGTTGAGCCAACTAATGAACTAGGGCCACATTATGGGATTCTCTGAAAACAAGCTGATTGGGGAATCAATATTAAGTTTGATTTCCGACTGATTACATTTACCGTTTTCTTGTGAATAATGTATAAAAATTGAAAAACTGCAAAAAAAATGACATTTTTAAATTTCACTTCCACTTTGCTTTCATGTCCGGTGAAACACTAATGGGTTAATAAAACTTCTAAATGCGGTTTGAATACTTTAAGGGGTGTAGTTTCTTAGTTGAGGTCATTTATGGGGGTATCTTAACATACAGGTCATTCAAAGTCACAGTTAGAACTAGATCGGGTCCACTAAAAAAATGTATATTGCAAATTTTCTTGAAAATTTGAAAATTACTACTAATTTTTTAAGCTCCCTTAATGTCGTAAAAAAAAAGGACATTTAAAAAAATGATGCCAAACTACAGCAGACTATGGTAGAGCTGTTATAAAATTTTTTGAGTGGAATAACTATCTGTCTTACATGCAGAAATTTTTGAATTTTGAAATTGGTAAATTTTCAAATTTTTCACGATTTTTTGATATTTTTCACAAATAAACAAGCATTTTTTGGACCAAAATTTCTTACTATCTTAAAGCACAATGTGTGTCACGAGAAAACAATCTCTGAATCACAGGGAAATAGGTTAAAGTGTCAAAAAGTTATTCTCACATAAAGTGAACAAGATTTCAAAAATGGGGCTCTGTCAGAGAGGCCAAAACTGGCTCCGGCGGAAGGGGTTAAAAGAAGTAAGCAAACTTTCACTCTAACATTTTATATTCATTAATTTTTTTGCAAAAATGTCGTTATGAATACATGATGTTTTCTTAAACCAACGAATGCCTTTAATGTTATACCCTCTCTGGGTAAAATTAAGGTAAACCAACCCCGGTCCTATTGATACTAAGTTACCAACAACAAAGGGTTTCAAACCCCTTTTATGGCCCCCTTGTGCGTGCCAAAGTGTCCCTTTTTAATTTTTCCTCAAACTTGGTTTCTAAGGTATTTGGAGCAAAATTTACTTGGTAATCGAAAGTGAAATTTGAATTATTTCGGGAAAGTCGGGCGGGTTTTTGTTAAGGACTGGAAACCTTACTCTTACGATAGACTCTTGGGTGTTGCTTCCTCCATAACTTAATTCTACATAAAAGTTTTAATGCCCGCATCCATCCATGTGCTTTTCCTGTTTAGGAAGAGTGTTTGGGGGAAATTTGATATGTTGGCCAAGGAAATAAGTGGCAGTTCACCAGAATGACATCAGTTACTAATGCTCGTAATGGCCAACATCTCGGCTTTTGGGAAGCTTTAAACCTAAACCTATCCTGTACGAAAGACACCCGATAGTGAGTATACCCGCGGTCTTCTGATCAGCTAAGCCGAGGAGCCTCCTGACTCCTCAATTCCCAACCTCCGACTCGATTCCTCATACATGGCGCATGTTTAAGTGATAACCTTAAATGTAAGTAAAATGGTACATCAGGCTGTTTATCCCTTTATGATACAATAATCAAGCTATTTAGTAGAAAGCACTGACAAGCAAAAGGGTAACATGTTTTGAAACTTTTGAACAACTTGTGGGTAGGTTGAAGAAAAAGCTGTATTTGTATCCAAGTCCAGTCTGCACCAACATTGGGAAGTGTAGAAAACCGGGATCAGATTTTGTCAAGATATGCTTGAATCTGATTCAGAGCCAGAAGGATTCAGGCAGATTGAAAACCAAAGTGGATTTCCAAATCTAACAAAATAAAAATTAACATATTTTAGGAAAACAAAAAGTAA
>JAODAL010007183.1:0-127331 GCA_025379985.1 Phyllomedusa bahiana | reverse complement strand
TACTGGTTAATGAGCTAGACAGTAAACACTTTGCCTCTTTAAATCTATAGAAAACACTGTAAAGTAATCTCCATTGTGCAAATTTCATGGACAAAGCAAAAGCGTTCATGGAATGAGAATTACAGATATCTGACTCGTATTCTAACTCTTTCAGATTATACAATATGTAATATATCCAATGCAGTTTTCAGCTGCTGCATGTTATTAAATATATTACAAAAATTGTATTGCAGTTCATATACTAATGTATATAATTTACGATATTATATGAAATGGGCCATAAACTGCTGGAAACCATGCATTACACAACAGCAAGCGCATCTACTATGTCCACATTTAAAGGACCCTTACTGCAGAGACAAGTAGCTTCCCGGAGTAACATATTGCTAAACAAACTAGAGGAATACAAGGCAGAAGATTATCTGTAACCCATTTCAAGGCCGTAGAAAGCAAAAAATCTTGCTACAACAGCAAAATGTAAAAAAAAATCAAAAAAAAAATCAACCCTGCGTATTCCTACTTTTTGTTATAGCCAATTCATAGCAGTCATCTTAATTTTTTTTTTAGATTTTTAACACCATCTACTAATTTATCTGTAAGTTTTAAATCCAAAGGTAATATAATTCGAATAAAATGGTGATGTGGCCGGCATTGCACACTTGGGGGGGACATGTATGAAACTTGGTGCTGATACGCCAGTTCTGAATTGATATGGAAGAGTGTAGAATGCAACAGTATGTAAAACCCATCATATGTGGGTTCATAAACCTGGCAGGTGCTATGCCTTGCACAGCATATCTTTGGCGGCATAGCCTATATTTCTCTCATATCTTTAGCACATAGTTTATCTTTGGTGCATGTCTTTGGCGCATTCAGAAGTGCCGTGCTTGGTGAAAGTTTTGGTGTACGACAGTTCATACATCTATAGAACACGGCTGCAACAGTTTCTTGCTGCGATATTCACAAGAAACTGGTGCAACCCCGTTTCATAAATGTCAACTCTCCAGGACCTCCGGGAGAGTTGACAAGTCTCCCAGAAACCCTACTTGTGCAGAGGCTGTGCCCGTACCATCCACAGTGGAAGCTGGCTGTAATTTTCAGCCCGGCTTCAGCTGAAGAAGCTGGTTTAACCCCCTGAATGCTGGCAGCTGTGTATTGGAGACTATTATTCCCTGCCACAGACAAAGTCCAAAAGGATACAAGTACAGTATAAAGGTACAGTTTAACACGTAGCAAAACAGTATTTAGTTATGTATTATAAAAGCAATCAAGCGATCGCATAGTTTAGTCCTGTATTGGGATAAAAAGAATAGAAAGAAAGTGAAAAACTCGTCACTGAAAATTTTTTAAATGAATAAAAACAAATAAACACAAAACCCAATAGTTAAATAAAAAAAACTCTTTGCTTTGTAAAATAAAATGAGCTCATAAGGCTCGGTTTACACTACATTATTGACTACTTCGGAGGTATCTGTTAGGATACTTTAAAAAAAAAAGGTACCCCAATGGATACCAGGACATTAGCCGTGGCCGGCCCATAAACATTTCTAGGGCAAATTTAGCCTTATTTGGACTGTGTTTGCACTATTTGTCAGACGTATAAGCTTTCTGTGTTGTATACAATGGTCCACCACACTTTTGTGTCCCGAATGTAAGGCATAAACCACTGGGAAATAGAGCAAACATAGTAGTGTGAATCAAGCCTAAAAGGTACTGCCACCTCTGTAACGATCCAATCTTGAGAAATACCATGTTATTTAATACATAACAGCACAAAAAATAAAAGTCATGCCAGAATTGCCTTTTTTTCATCCAGCCTCACAAAAAACGGAATGAACAGTGATCGAAAACTCTTATGTACCCCAACATGTGACCAATGAAAATGTTAACTTATAGCTCAAATAAAAAGCCCTCGCACAACTCTATGGACAGAGAAGTAAAAAGTTATGACTCTTAGAATAACGTGACATTAAGACATAGAGCGACATGTATGATTCTCACCACGTCAGAGCGCACGTTTCCGCCAGTTTTCTAGCGAAATTTGCGCCTCATGTATGTCGGTGCCGAGGTGCGCTCATACATGCGGGGAAAAGTCCGCCGCGCCTCGCCAGTGTGTGGGGCGCAGTGCGGGGACTTAGGCGCAGAAGGGACTGCGCCTCATATTCGCCGTCCGAGGAGGTGCACTCATACATGCGGGGAAAAGTTCACCGCGCCTCGCCAGTGTGTGGGGCGCAGTGTGTGACTTAGGCGCTGTGTGGGACTGCACCGAACATGTCTTCCGATTCGAGACAGGCTGGAAAACAGCGAGAAATCATTAAGGATGTCCGTGCGGCATGGAGTATGAATCAAAAAATCGCCTTTATAAAGGCGCCAAACATTCTCTGAAAAAGAGCTCAAACCTTCTAAAAAAATACATAAATAAAATCACTTTCCAAAAATCAAGAATGGCTCTACATCGGGAATTTGGATATTGAAAATTGCCGGTAAATACAGTAATTCAAACTCTTTAAGCTAATCTCATTGGTCGGCATAAACCAGCCAATCAGAATAGGAGCGACAGGGACCCATTAAAACCTATGGAGAACTATTGACCAATCAAAATCAAAGGCGGGACAGTTCAAAATACAGTAAAAAGGCAGAAAAGAGCTGATTGGTTGAGCTAGAGGGGCTTGGCTAGCTCAGCCAATCAGAATAGGAGCGACAAAGACCCATTAAAACCTATGGAGAAGAATTGACCAATCAAATTCAAAGGCGGGACAGTTCAAAATACAGTAAAAATGCAGAAAAGAGCTGATTGGTTGATCTAGCGGGGGCTTGGCTATTCCGGCCAATCAGAGCGCGAGCTACTTTCTCATAGAGTTCTATGGGAAAGAAAATGCAGAGCGAGCTCTGTTTGTGATTGGCTAAGTTAAAAGAGACGCGGTTATTTGACCAATGGGAGAGCGAGCGACGCTCTTATGGGTTTTCTAATGCAATCTGGAATAAAACTGTACATGGCCGAAATCAAATGATAAGACTCCAGAAGTTGTCCCGATGTGTATATAAAATGAACAATAATATGGGGGTAACGAAAAAAAAAAATTAATTCAATAAAATCATTTTTATGTCTTTATTTTCGTTAGCCAAGGATCAATAGTATGGGTGTAACAAAAATAAGGAAATAAAAATGATTTTATTGAATTAATATTTTTTTTCTTTACCCCAATATTATTGTTCATTTTATATACACAGCGGGACAACTTCTGTAGTCTTATCATTTGATTTAGGCCATGTACAGTTTTATTCCAGATTGCATTAGAAAACCCATAAGAGCATCGCTCGCTCTCCCATTGGTCCAAATAACCGCGCCTCTTTTAACTTTTAACCAATCTCAAACAGAGCTCGCTCTGCATTTCTTTTCCCCATAGAACTCTGAGAAAGTAGCTCGCGCTCTGATTGGCCGGAATAGCCAAGCCCCCGCTAGCTCAACCAATCAGCTCTTTTCTGCATTTTTACTGTATTTTGAACTGTCCTGCCTTTGATTTTGATTGGTCAATAGTTATCCATAGGTTTTAATGGTTCACTGTCACTCCTATTCTGATTGGCTGGTTTATGCCGACCAATTAGAATAGCTTACAGAATTTGAATTACTGTATTTCCCGGCAATTTCCAATATCCTAATTCCTGATGTTGCACCGTTCTAGATTTTTGGAAAGTGAATTTTAATTTTTTTTTAAGGTTTGAGCTCTTTTTCTGAGAATGTTTTACGCCTTTATAAAGGCGATTTTTTGGAATCATACTCCATGCCGCACGGAGCTGAGCGCTGAGATTTCTTTTGCGATCTTCTATGTTTCCTCGCATGTTCCGTTCTCGCTTCACTTCGCCACCGCCGGAGCATTTAGACCAGAATCAACTAGGTCTTCCTGTCGGAGCTGACGAGCGCTGCAATGCGCCGCACTTTGCCGACTCGCGATCGTACATGCCTCGGAGTTTTCGCTGCGACCCGCCCCGGAACATCTACACCACGCCCACACCGCGCCCATTGCACGCCCCTTCATGTGAGGCGCAGCCAAAAGTGGCGAACGCTGCGCCTAACACTGTATCCCTGCGTCCGACAGCGGATTCAGATCGGTGAGGCGCAGGATACGCCAGAAAACAGGCGGAAAGCCCGATCATACATGTCGCCCATAATCTTTTTAAGTGTCAATTATGATTTGTGGATGTGAGGAGGGTCATGTAAAAAAGAGACGTGTCCTGAAAAGTGGGGGTGTGGTCTTTAAGAAGGGTCTGTAAACTCAGGGACAGCTCTGGATAACAAAACTAATAGCTTTGCCACTGGAAATAAATTAAAACTAAAAAAAAATACAGAAAGCATTTCTGCATCTCTCATTGTTTTGCTATTGTTTATCGCGCTTTTTGTATGTTCCTAGGCGGCTGCCTCAAAGTTCCTGAAAAAAGCAACTGTCTGGCTCAACGAAAGGGCACTTTTAAAATAAAATTAGCTAATTATGGCTAGCACAGTTACATTTTGATGCAAAAAATATGATAGGGGAACTGGCTAGTCTTATCCTCCACCCTCTCAGAGATCTGATGTCAATAACTAGCCACCAAGTATATCTATCAATAATGCTTATGTACGGTGTTGTTCTGTGGTGTTATTATAAATACGAATAAACATATGAATAGAAAACACACTTATTTTGTAGCGGTGTAGTTGCCAGCAAGGCACCTCGGTGCAGCGGGGTAGATTCCTCAGCCATATACAATCCTCGCAGCTGTATGAAGTATTCACATAGTTTCTTGCTATTGACTTTTACGATACCCAGCGGGATCCTGAAAGGCTGGACTAACCCTGCTGAAAGTGCTAATGCTTCTGGCTTGGCACAAACATGACGTGGGAGTAGCCAGCTCTCACACAACCATGGGCTGAACAATTCCGCTCTTCATATACCACAAAATCAAAGAGACTTTCTGACATGAAGTGACCGCACCGCTCCGTCCTACCGACACTATCCTTCGCGCTGCGGAATCAGCTGTCCGTCCTCAGCAACACAACAGGAAAGGTGAGTGTGAAGTCCTAAGAAAAAAGACTTCAAAGATTCCAGCGCAGGACAAAATCTTGTATTTTTATTGTAGCAAAACAGCAGACCAACACATGGTGCGTGCGACGGGCAACGTGTTTCTAACCCTTCCGGTTCTTCGTCATGGCCCTCCCTCTCACACACCTGTGATTTACTTAAAGGGGTTGTCTCGCTACAAAGAATAGCTTTCAAATTGTAGGGAACACAAAATAAAGACATTTCCAAATATATTGCATTGTTCCTCTGTTTTCCCTAAAGAGATACAAGTGAATTTATTACCTCCTTGGCTATTTCAGTTCCCTCAGTAAAGGACCTGTAAACAAATCTCCCCAGGCTGTTTGTTCAATGAGATAACAGAGAGTGAGTCATCACACAGGTCAGCAGTGTCAGTCAGTGTCCTGTGCTGCCAGACAGTAAAAAGCTTGATTTATCTCAAGTAAACAGCTCTGTAATTAGGGCTTTTGTTTTGGGGATCAGATAAGAAGTCCTGTGAGTAGTTTGAGAAGCTAATCTAATCTAATTAGCATCTGAAAGCACAACGGAGCTGTACAAGCATGGAGCTTATGCAAATTAGTCTGAACCAGGACGTGACAGAGAATTTCTTTCATGCATTCTTTGAAACCCTGTGGGGAGACAACTCCTTTAAAAACCCTTTAAAACCAATCAGACTTCAGTACCTCTCATATAATTGTTACCATTACTTTGAGACTATATACACGTGCCCATAATGATACATTCAGCTATAAATATACATTAAATCATTTCGATAATTTAGCCCTAAAGGTGTACGTGTGTTTAAAGAGAACCTGTCACATAGTTTTTGCCCCCCTTGCTGAGGACAGAACAAGGTAGTGTCAGGCATGCTGTTTTCAGCGCTGTGCCCTAATTTCTGTAATATGCTGGTTTTGTGTATTTAATGCAAATCTGCAGTTTTCAAGCCAGAAGGGGCATTCGAAGAGTCCTTCAGAGTGTCAGTTTTTTCAAACCCGCCAATCAAGCTACCCCCCCCACCTCACTGACAAACCTATTACTTTGAATGGTAGAAACATGTGAATAACTGTCAGGGGGCGGAGCTAGCCTTTGGTGGTTGGAGCTAACAACCTGTCATGAATAAGTTTTAAGGGTAAATGCCTAAAACTGCTGCATCTTACAGAATAAGGACACATGCTGGAAACAGCATGTCTGACACTAGCTTGTGCTGTCCTCAGCAAGGGGGGTATAACCTATGTGACAGGTTCCCTTTAAATGCAGTATCCAGAAAGCTTCTCTCATCTTAACCTTTTGTTCCCAATTGCCTCCTCTAACTGGTTTATGTACAGCTTCAATACCAAGACATGTGCAGTGTGTTAAATCACTTTGATGTTCTTCTACAAAATGCCTCACAGCTCCTGACTTAAAAAGTTTGTTTTTTTTAATACCCAAATTTCTGCAATACGTTTTTTTATTTGTCTAATCGTACAGCCTACATATGCTTTCTTGCACTGTGTGCACTCTATTACATATAATGCATGATGTGTTTTACAATTTAAAAAACTTTTTTTGGGTCATATATTTACAAATTGTGCATCTTGTGCCCCCACATTGGTATGAACCCTGTTGTGACAGCCATGTTGTCCTGTTACTATCCGATTTTAAATACATACTGGGAGATATATAGCTTGCTATAGTTCTGTTCCTCCTAGGAACGCATTGCACTCCCTCATCTAACACTCTAGCTAATATAGGATCTTGTCTCATAATGGGTATACATTTAAAAAATATTTTTTTAACTTCATTGAAATCCTTGCTATAGGAAGTAACAAATGTTGTTTTATTGTAGTTGTTTTGTGCACTCCCCCTTTGGTTATGAGCATATCTTTACGTTCTTTGTCTGAAACTATTTTTTCCGCTCTAATTTCTATCCTTAAATTTAGTTCTAATTTCTGTTTTTATTCTATCGTAATCCTGTTTTCTAGTACAGATTATTTTTGATCGGGTAAATTCTCCCACCGGTATGGCCTTAATCACATGTTTGGGGTGGCAGCTATTGGCTCTGAAAATGCTATTCCCTGCAGTTGGTTTGGTAAACTGAGTAATAATAACTTTCTGTGTAATCTGATCCCCTTTTAGATACATGTCTAGAAAACTAATATATTCCTTATTAGCCTGATAAGTGAATTTTAGGTTAAGGCAGTTATCATTAATGTACATGACAAATTTTTGCAAAGACGCTGCAAGAAAATAGTGTCAACCATTAAGTGACCCAGTAGGAGACTGGTCCAATAAGTGTGTCAATAATATATACCATTAATGCCTAATAAGAGCCGGTCCTACCTCTGGGACTTGATCTTATCTTGAGAATGCTCCCCCTACTCCTTTGTGCAGAATGAAAAGGTTGCTGTGGATCTCTTTGTTCATTTTATATGAGCTCCCAGGTCTTAAAGGGGTTGTCTCGCTACAAAGATTAGGGACATGTAATTGAATTGTTTTTTTTCCTGGTCAGGAAGTAAAAGAGATTTTATCTGCTCTGAGTTCACACAGGTTTCTCTGGGTTACTGACCTACTCTCTCTGCTTTTTTGTCTTATCTGAAAGCAGGCAATGATGTCACCAAAGATCGGCACACAGGACTGCTGGCAGCTTGAGAACAGAATGTGTTATTTCTTACAAACAAAGGAGACTAATTACTTTTAAGTGTTGTAAGCGTTCACATGCGTTCGGCCGCCATCTTGGCCCGGCTTGGGGGACACTCGCACTCTGGGATCAACGCTTTGGTAAACGTAACCAGCAGTCGCACAGGTTTCTCATTAAATCGGGTCTCCGCCGCTTTATTCTTCAATACAGTGAAAACAACACAGAAATCCAAAAATAAATCCAAGGCCGTCCAGCCACTAACTAAACGTACAGAGAGTCCCTCTCACCCGGGTCTGGGTCTACTACCCACCCCACAAACATGTACTCACCACTGTACAGGTTTAGTCCTTGGGCCTGGCTTCTCTCAAGCCTAGGGAAAGAACCCAGATACTCTCCTACGCAGGGCCTGCACACTTTCCTCCCCCTGACTGTGACCACACTCCCCCTTGGTACACTGAAACCAGACTATTTTACGGGCCCTCTGGAGTTGGACAAGCGCTAGCAACCCCTCCTAATTACCACCTGAGTAATTAACTCCTGGTTACCCTTGCCCAGACTGCGGGAACCTTCTCACTGCCCAGCCATCAACTTGGTAACCCATACCTTGGAACTCAGCTGCTGCAGAACATCTAGTGGCGGAGAAATGCGATCTTCTAAGGTCGCACCACCACAGTGCTTACTTTGATCTCTGTAATACTCTGCTCTATAGATAAGATCTCCTGCTCTCATGTCAGTGCAATTAGAAGAGCTGTCAATTTGGAGCTGAAATGCTAATCACTGCTATTAAACCAACCCCAGCCTGACCAGGAAGAGACAGGATGCAGGAATCTAAAGCTGCTTTTGGCTCTGTGAAACAGCATGGTGAGACAACCCCTTTGGTGAGCGTTCTTAGTTGTACTTGGAACGCTCATTAAAATGTATGAAGAGAGATGCTCATGTGGTCACCTCTAACTTCTGTACAGAGGAGCATGAGGGACCTTCCTTAAGATAAGTGCAGGCCCCCAAGGTAAGACCTGCCCCTATCAGAGACAATAGAATTAATAAATAAAATTTCTTTTTTAAGCAGTTTACACAGCAGCATGAAGATTTTCACATATGCCCAGGCACATATAATAGTAAAAATTTTGATTTCCGCATGGAATCACTCTCATCATGTTGGTCATCCTGCTTCTATAGACAAGGTCCTAGATTTTTCAGAGTATACTAAATATAGATCTTCCCTTACCCGATTATTGGGATCCCTTTAGGGCATATATGTGATGTACCCTTAGTGTAAAACAGTCTTAGCTATTTGGTATTTTAGTATAGATTTATATTAACCATTAACGGCCACATGTATGAATTTCGCCGGGTCGGAGCGCACCTTTCCGCTAGTTTTCCAGCGGAATCTGCGCCTGATTTATTTTGGGGCTGGGGCGCGCTCATACATAGCATGTAAAGTTCGCCGCGCCCCGCCAGTGTGTTTTGGGGCAGTGCGGGACTTAGGCGCAGTGCGGCGCTGCGCCTATGATTCGCGCCGGAGGGAGTGCGGTCATACATGCAGGGAAAGTCCGCCGCGCCTGGCCATGTGTGTTTGGGGCGCAGTGCGGGGACCGAGGCGCAGTGCTGCGCTTAAGATTCGCCGTCCGAGGCGGTGCGCTCGTACATGCGGGCAAAAGTTCCCTGCGCCTCGCCAGTGTGTGTGGGGCACAGTGCGGACATGGGCGCAGTGTGGGACTTAGGCGCCGTGCGGGACTGCGCCGAAAAACAGTTCCGATGCAAGACAGGCTGGAACAGCGAGAAATCATTCCAGATGTCGGTGCGGAGTATGAATCAAAAATCGCCTTTATAAAGGCGTTCAACATTCTCAGGAAAAGAGCTGAAACCTAAAAAAATAAAAAATACATAAAACAAAATCACTTTCCAATATCCTAATTCAAAATTAGGATATTGGAAATTGCCGGGAAATACAGTAAATTCAAATTCAGAAAGCTATTCTGATTGGTCGGCATAAACCGGCCAATCAGAATAGGAGCGACATTGAATCCATTAAAACCTATGGGAAGTTTAGACCAATCAGAATCATGGGGGAAAAGTTCCAAATACAGTAAAAATGCTGAAAAGACTGATTGTTTGAGCTACCGGGACTTGGCTAGCGCAGCCAATCAGAATTAGAGCGACAGAGACCCATTAAAAACCTAGGGGGAATTATTGACCAATCAGAATAGGAGCGACAAAGACCCATTCTAGCCTATGGAAAAGTTTGGACCAATCAAATCCACGGCGGGGTAATTCAAAAAAACAGTAAAAAGACAGAAAAGAGCTGATTGGCTGAGCTAGCGGGGCTTGGCTATCCCAGCCAATCAGAGCGCGAGCTACTTCTCCCATTATAGTCTATGAAGAGATGGGCGCTCTGAAATCTCGGCGCTCAGCGCCGTGCGGCATGAAGTATAAAAAAAAATTATTTTTTATTAAATGTAAAACATTATCAATAAATGAGCCAAACCCTTCTTTTCAAATAAAGCAGTTAAAATCCCGAACAACACGTTTGTCGCCGAGACCCGGCCTACATAGGAATTGCAATAGAGAGAATTGCCGGAAATACATAATTCAAATTGTTTAGCTATTCTCATTGGTCGGCATAACCACCAATCAAATAGGAGCGACAATTGTCCCATTATAACCTATGGAGGAGAATTGACCAATCAGAATATGACGACAATGTCCCATTATAAACCTATGGAGAAAAATTGACCAATCATATTCCAAGGGGACAGTCAAAATTTCAGTAAAAATGCTAGAAACGAGAGAAATTTGGGTTGAAGCGGCGGGCTCTCCACTTAGCCAATCAGAGCGCGAGCTACTTTCCTCTAAAATTCTATGGGAAAAGAATTGTGAGCGCGCTCTGTGATTGGGTAAGTAAAAGAGCGCCGTTATTTCGACCAATGGGAATGCGACGACCGCTCCCATGGGTTTTCTAATGCAATCTGAAATAAAAAATGTACATGGACAAATCAAATTATAACACTACAGAAGTTTTCCCGATGTGTATATAAAACGAATAATAATATGGGGGTAACGAAAAAAAATATTAAATCATAAAAATCATGTTTATTTCTTTATTTCGTTAGCCAAGATCAATAGTATGGTGCAAAAGAAATAAGAAATAAACATGATTTTATTGATTTAATTTTTTTTTCGTTACCCCCATATATCATTCGTTTTATATACACATCAGTACAACCTTCTATAGTGTTATAATTTATTTCGGCCATTTTCAGTTTTTTTCAGATTGCATTAAAAACCCATAGAGCGTCGCTCGCTCTCCCATTGGTCCAAATAACGGCGCCTCTTTTAACTTAGCCAATCACAGAGCGCGCTCAGAATTTCTTTTCCCCATAGAACTCTATGAGAAAGTAACTCGTGCTCTGATTGGCTAAGCTGGACGAGCCCCAGCCGCTTCAACCAATCAGCTCGTTTCTGCATTTTTACTGTATTTTGAACTGTCCCGCCTTTGAATATGATTGGTCAATTTTTTTTCCATAGGATATAATGGGACTTGTCGCTCCTATTCTGATTGGCTGGGTTTTTGCTGACCAATGAGAATAGCTTAAACAATTTGGAAATTTCTGTATTTCCCGCAAATTTTCTCTATTGCAATTCCCTATGTAGCGCCGTCTCGGTGACAAAAAGCATTGTTCGGGATTTTAACTGCTTTATTTTAAAGAAGGGTTCGGCTCTTTTATCTGTAAATGTTTTAATTTAATAATATTTTTTTATTAATACTCATGCCGCACGCGCTGAGCCCCGAGATTTTAGAGCGCCCATCTCTCCATAGACTATAATGGAGAAGTAGCTCGCGCTCTGATTGGCTGGGATAGCCAAGCCCCGCTAGCTCAGCCAATCAGCTCTTTTTTTGTCTTTTTACTGTATTTTGAAAATGTCCCGCCTTGATTTGATTGGTCCAAACTTCTCCATAGAAATAATGGGACTTTGTCGCTCCTATTTTGATTGGTCAAAAAGTTCTCCATAGTTTTAATGTCTCTGTCGTCCTATTCTGATTGGCTGAGCTAGCCAAGTCCCCGCTAGCTTAACCAATCACTCTTTTCAGCATTTTTACTGTATTTTGAACTGTCCCCGTGGATTCTGATTGGTCTAAACTTCTCCATGGATATAATGGGTCTTTGTCGCTCCTATTCTGATTTGGCCGAGCTAGCCAAGCCCCCGCTAGCTCAGCCAATCACTTTTTCCACCATTTTTACTGTATTTTGAAACTGTCCGCCCGTGGATTCTGATTGTCAATCCTTCCCCATAGGGTTTTAATGGTTCACTGTCGCCCTATTCTGATTGGCCGGTTTTTGCCGACCAATGAGAATAGGGTTTTTAGAATTGAATTACTGTATTTCCCGGAAATTTCCCAAAAACATAAATCTTGATATTGCGCCGTTCTAGATTTTTGGAAAGTGGGTTTTTTTTTATTAAGTTTATTTTTGAGTTCAGCTCTTTCTGACAATGTTTTTCCCCCTTTATAAAGGCGATTTTTTTCGAATCATATCCTACTGCACGGAGCGCCGAGATTTGGTAGCGATCTTCTATCTGCTTCCTCGCATGTTCTGATCCTGCTTCACTTGCCTCTGCCGGAGCATTTAGACCAAAATAAACCAGGTCTGCCTGCGGGGCTGCCGAGCGCTGCATTGCGCCGAACTTTGCCGAGCCGCCATCCCTACATGCCTCGGAGTTTTTTTGAGCGCGCCGCTCCCGCCCCGGAACGCCTACCCCACGCCCAACACCGCGCCCACTGCCCAAACCCTTCATGCGGGGCAACGCTGAAAGTGCGAACACTGCCCTAACACTGAATCCCCGCCCTCCGACAGCGGATTCAGCTGGAGGCGCAGAATACGCCAAAAACGGCGGAAAGACCGATCATACATGTCGCCCTAAGTTTAAGGAACTCTCCCTTCCGTCTCTAATGTTTTATTGTAAAATCCCCTTTTTTGGAATCAACAAATTTCTGAGATTGGACTGTTCAGCATGATTTAGTTTTCTGTATTTTTTATACAGTTTTATAATCCACACATTATACATCTTGTTCCACAATACTTGCCTACATTTTCAATATAACAAGATATACCACCATAATTGTTTGTGGCAAAGCGATCGCTAGTAGTAGCATGTTTCTGCCACTAGACGTTGTGCAGCCGGAGACCTGCAAACAACACGCCACCTAGGATACCTGTCCTTGGTGGAATAGGAGCCAGCCATATGTATTGTCAGCCACACTAAGTCATTGGCAACTGTGTATAGGCAGTTCAGCTTTTCAGCCGTTCCTGGGTCGGCTCTCATTGGGAGTAGACAATGTGTCGGGTGGGCGTCTACTCCCCATGTTCCATGCCAGGTCTTGGACACGTCTCTGGAGACCTATAAAAGCCTGGGACTACAGGTGTTCGGGGGCATGGTCTGCTAGCTGGCAGTGCAGCAGAGGAGCTGGAGAGAGGCTCTTGCCCCCTGAGGCTTGAGAGAAGCCAGAATCAGTGAGGACTGGTAAGAGTCATGTGTTTGTGGTGCATCGGCAATAGGCCTTGACCACACGTAGAGAGGGACATTATATGTTCAGTGAGTGGCTAGATGGCTTGAGGTTTTTGATGTGTTATGTTTCTGTACGTCGTTTTCCCGTGCCTCAATAAAGCTGGCTGGAATCCTGCAGTCGGAATGCCATCAGTTTAATCTAATCCGTGTGCTAAAGTCCCCCAGGACGACCCAGGAGGGAGTCCGAACGCGAGTGAGGCGTCACAGTATACAATATATATACATACTTTTAGCATATGTTTGACCCTTGTAATTCACAGGCACTTCAACGTATATTGTGAGATTGTGCCAACCATGTACGTCTGGAATCTTTACTGCAGCCGCATGGCTATGGCTGCTTCCTCTATGCCACAGTTTCCTTTGTCTATGTGAATAGTATGACTAAGGTTCCAAGTTAAGTGTTTATAGTCTTAATTCGACTATAAGTTATTTTATCTGCATGTGTATAAAGAATTGTTTTTTGGAATTCCCATTGGAGTGATATTATTATACCATCCACACACATCCATATGCATGGTGGCTCAGTGGTTAGCAGTGTTGCTGTGCAGCGCTGAACTCCTTGGTTTAAGTCCCATCATGGACAACATCTGCAGGGAGTTTGTATGTTCTCCCTGTGTTTGCATGGGTTTTCCCCACACTCCAAAAATATTCTGATGGGTTAGGTTGCATTCATGCTTTGGTTTCCACTACATTACAGGTATCCGTCGAGGCAGTGAAAAAAAGGTGCTGCAGTCGGCACATACTAGAACAAATGTAGTCCTATTTGGATTGTGTTTAGTCTATTTTCTCGTGGTACATGCTTTCTGTCTAGAACACAAATGCATAGTCTGCCACACTTTTGTAATGTGTATACAACCTGCAAAAAGAGTAAACATGGTCCACATAGGACTACATTTGTTCTATTAATGTCTGTGGACCATCTGCGGCACCTTTTTTTTCTAAAACCCCATGTGAACCCAGTTATAATCTCATATTAATAGCACAAAAAGGGTTCGTAAGGGATACATTGGCTAGGTCTGTAACATGGTAATACACTAAAACTCCAAATGTCATTGCTCAAAATCACTAATCATGATACTGTCATTCAAAATACATCAAATACATCAAAGAAGGAATAAGGACTAAATAACAAGACTTAAATATAAAAAAAACCTTCAATTTCAAAACTAAAATGAACATACAATACCAAGTAATGAAAGACAAAAAACTGGACAACAACAACACGGTACAAGTGCCACAACATATGGAGACAGAATTAATCGCGGGTTACCCTCCTTCCATTATTTGTCACATATTTGTCATATAGTATTAACAACTGTCACTAGTTAACAGACCATATAGGAATAGGTGGATACAATAAAACTAAAGCACCCTTAAATGTTCATCTTACCCATAGTGACAAGCTCCACATGAGTAGCACCTGATGCACCTGGGGCGTCAGGTACTACTCATGTGGAGCTTGTTACTATGGGTAAGATTAACATTTAAGGTTACTTCATTCTTAAACCTATGACCTGCAGTAGAACAGGTTTATAGATTCAGGCACATTCTACACTACTAATGCGGGCAAAGAAAGAGCGCCTGGCGGCATCATAGAAAGTAATTTCTGGTTTCCAGCAGCTACTTCTGATGTTACATGTAAGGAATTGCTTTATCTGTATAAGTGATCTGCTTTATTTTCTTGAATCTCCTCTTTGCTGAGATTACATTCAGAACCAATTACCAGTTTTTATAGATTTATGGTTTTACGTACAATGGATGTACCAGAACCATTTAATATTGTATGTTAAAGGACCACTGTATGACCTTGCAGCGCTGGGTTCATGAGTTCAAATCGCGTCACGGACATAAGTTGCATGGAGTTTGTACAACTGAAACCAGAAGTTTCGATACATTACATAAAAAGACACACATCCATGTTTTTCTCACTGTCTGACATGAAATCAGAATAAACCTTACTGGTTTTAGGTCAATTAGGAACCAAAATTATTTATATTTGCCAAATTCCGGAATAATGAGAGAGAGAGATTTTTAAGGCATTTTTCTTAATTTCTACAAATTCAAAAGTTTACATACATTTCATTAGTATTTGGTAGCGTTGCCCTTAAACTGTATGACTTGGGTCAAACGTTTTGGATATCCTTCCACAAGCTTCTCACAATAGTTGGTAGGAATTTTGTCCCATTCCTCCTGACATAACTAATGTAACTGAGCCATGTTTGTAGGTCAACTTGCTTGCACCTGCCTTTTCAGCTTTGCCCATAACTTTTCAATAGGATTGAGATCAGGGCTTTGTGATGGCCACTCTAAAACACTGACTCAGTTATCCTTAAGCCACTTTCTAACCAGTTTGGAAGAATGCTTCAATTCATTGTCCATTTGGAAGACCCAATTCCACCCAAGCTTTAAGTTCATGACTGATGTCTTGCGCTGTTGCTTCACTAATGCCACATAATCTTCTTTCCACATGATTCCAACTATTTTGTGAAGTACGTGATGCTGACACCGCCATGTTTTCCAGTTGGGATGGTGTTCTCAGGCTTCCAAGCTTCTCCCTTTTTCCTCTAAACTTAACACTGGTTTTTATGGCCAAACAGTTCAATTTTAGTTTCATCAGACCACAGGACATGTCTCCAAAAATGTAGGTCTTTGTTCCTGTATGCTTTTGCAAACATTAATCTGGCTTTTATATGTTTCTTTTGGAGTAATGGCTTTTTCCTGGCAGAGTGACCTTTCAGCCCATGTTGATACAGTATACGTTTCAATGTGAATAATTACACAATCTTACCAGCTTCAGTCAGCATCTTCATGAGGTTTTTTGCTTTTGTTCTTGGGTTGATATTCACATGTCGGACCAAGGCCCGTTCATCTCTGAGACACAGAACCCGTCTCCTTCCTGAGCGGTATGATGGCTGCACTTCCCATCTTGTTTGTACTTGCATATAATTGTTTGTACAGATGAGCGAGGCACCTTCAGGTATCTGGAAATTGCACCCAAGGATGATCCAGACTTGTGCAAGTCCACTATTCTCTTCCTAATATCTTCGCTGATTTCGTTAGACTTTCCCATGATGTTACACACAGAAGCAGTGTGTTTCTGATGTCCATTAAAATACATCCACAGCTGTGTCTCTAATTAACTCAATGTTGCCAATAAACCTGTCAGAAGACAAGACATTATTATATGGGCTGTCCCAAATTGTTTAAAGGCATAGTTATCCTAGTGTATGTAAACTTCTGACTTTGTAGAAAGTAATAAAAATGCCTTAAAAACTTCTCTCTCTCTTTATTCTGGCATTTGACAAATATATATAATTTTGGTTCCTAATTGACCTAAAACAGGGAAGGTTTATTCTGATATCATGTCAGATAGTGAGAAAAACATACATATGTGTCTTGTTACATAGTGTATGTAAACGTCTGGTTTCAACTATATGTTTTCCCCATGTCTATGTCGGTTCACCCCCACCTGAGACCAAAACTATACTAATAATCTGGAGCTTAGACCGTGAGTCCCAATAGGGACAGAGAGCAATGTAAATGATGGCAATGTGTGTACAGCTCTGTGAAATATAACATTAGTTAGTCCCCTTATTCAGTCTAATACTTTTGAAGTATATAAAAACTCAATATTTATCTTCAATAATCCAAGTTATTGCTGTTTTCAATAAAAATGTGTCTTTCTAGCCCTGGGATCTATAACTAATTTATTTGTAATTCACTTGTGGGTGATATTGTAAGGGCTGTTCATGCATCAGTGACAAGTAAGACGTATGCAGTCGTGATACACAGGCTATAATTTCTCCAGAAAGAAAACACTGTGCTGTCATCAAAACGTGCTTTTCCTTCAGATCATGAGTTAATGTATTGTCTCTGCTAATATTTTCATAAGATTAGATGACGGTGAAAACCCACACTTCAAACGAGATAACGTTTCTTTACATATGACCTCCTTTGACTTGGCAGACTGCCATAAGATAACATATGTAGTTAATAGCATACAGCCTTCAGTATCCAAACACATAGTGGCAAATAAGTTCTGAATTTTGCACAGCTTTGGACCTATGTATATTCTATTGTATCTACTGTATAGAGGAATAGTCGGAAACCTGTTAAAACTACAATTCCATTGGCTTCCTGGGAATGCTGGGAGTTGTAGTTTCACAACACGTGTAGAGTCCCAGGTTAATAGTCATTTATTAATAGGGGATTTCCAATTAAAACCCCAAATGCCCATATATCAATAACTCAGAAGTTAGATCAGCAATCCAAATTTGGTAATTGTGTTCCTTTTACATTTATAGTTATTGACTTTTTTTTATTTAGTCAAGGGAAAGGCCTTTTTTTGGAAAAAAGGGAAAAAAGAAAGGGGGGTTTTGGGTTTGGGTCTTTCCCAAATTTTTTGGTTTTTTAAACTAATGGGGAAACTGTCATGATTTCTATGAAAGGTGAACCATTCAAATTCACCGGGGAAGGGCCCCTCCACATGTCCCAGGATTTTGTTAATTTTTTTCTTTTATAAAGGGGGCCATTTTTGGCAAAAGGGCCATTATTACCCTATTATAGGAAGGAACCCTTGGGGGGGTTGTTGTTCCTATTTTTTGCTTCCAAAAAATCATGGGAAACTGCCAGATGTTATGACAGGAAAAAAAGGCAAAAAAAAAAACCACATCCATTTGGGATCAAGTTTTATAATTAAAAAAAATTTTTTGAAAATTTTATTTCCATCCTAAAAAAGGTAAACATTTAAATGACTTCTTTTTTGGGATTCTTAATAAAAGACGCTTTTTCTGGAAAACCCCCCTTTTTTAAAAAAAAACCCACATTAGTGTGTTCCGAAACTGTAAAGGGATGCCTAATTTTTTTCCTTTTTTACATTTTGAATAAAAATTTTAAAAAAAATTTTTTTTTTTCCCCCCCGCTTTTTTCAATTGGATGCCTTTTTCTTGTCCCTTTTGCCTGTCATAGACACCCATGAAAATTTTCCCCCTTTCATTTTTCGGGAAAAGAAAAAGTAGGAACAAAAAACCCAAGTTTTGTAAAGGAACCCCCCCTTTCTAGGGATTTGGGAAAATTGTTTACTGTGTTTCCCCTTTAAGTTTGCCCTCAGTCAAGATGGTGGTTCTGTCTCCCCTGGGTGCCATTTTGGGTTTCCCTTTTTTTCCTTTTTTTGTCCATATATAAACTCCTCAAGCCTGTTACCATTGCTTGAGTATTGTGTTTAAGCTCCTGCTGTGAAGCCCTTGGCCGGGAACTTGCATTCCCGTTAGTTCCTCCCCTTTTTGCGGTTTACCCTGCAAATTTAAATTACCAAAGTGTCTTTCAACTTTTGGTCCCCCTGACTTTGCCTAGGTTTCCAGTCTACTTTCTCTGCCCCCCTTCCTGTTCCATCTGCTTTGGCCCTTTCGCTGTGTTAAACCCAGTCCTAGCCTTTGGATTCCAGCTTTTTTCCCACTATATGTGAAAAGGGGGGGGTTTTTACTAAAGCACAAAATGTGGGGGTCCCCGGGGCTGGAAGCCGGAAGCTCGCAAAAAACGCTTCAAAACTGCTAGGGGCAAACCCAATGCGAAACCGAGATGCAAGAAATTAAAAAGTAAAATGTGACGCTTATGAACCCAGCTGGCCATAATACCCAAAAAGTGAAATGGACAAGCAAATTCAGGAATACGTAAAACGGTGCACGCATTATCCGACCGGATGGCCCACCTGGAGAGTCAACCCTCTGGACCACCCATTTCGGTGCCTGTCATGAGCCCGTTTTTGCCCCCCTTTCCCCTTTTGGCGGAGTTTCGCGACAAATTGGGGGGTTTTCCCCCTAAATTAAAATGTAGGCTAAAATTTCGACGCAAACCCGGCGAAATTTTTCCCTACCGACAGATCAAAGGGTTTCCGTGTATCATTATGTGCGGGACACACAAACCCATTGCCTGGGCTTCCCCTTTTAAATTGAAACTCAAGACCCCGGGTTTAAAATACCGGGAAGAGTTCATCGACGCCATGAGTGATTTTTGACGATCCCAATCGCGGGCACGGTGAAGTGCAATACAATCCTTGCCCCAAGGGAAAAACGCCCAGTTGCTGAGTTTTGCCGGGGAATTTCAAGAGGTGGGCAGTCGACCCCAAAATTTGGAATGTTTGCAGCAAAATTTTGCCCTTTTTTTGGGAAAAGGGACTATGCAGTGCAGAAAAAGGTTTAACTTCCCCGTGCAAAACCCCTTTGGTTTGGATGCCTTCATTAATCACTGCTTTCCGAATCGATACCCACTGTCTAACAAACGACAGGAGAGGGGGGAAACTCTAAATTTTGATACCAAGCGTCCTCCCCTTTCCCTGTCAGTTTTCCCAAAGGAAACCTAAAGGGGAAGATCCACAGAAAAGTAAAGGGTTTGGGCCCCTATGCGGGTCGATTCCCCATTTTTTTTTTTTTTTTTAAACCCGTGAGGGCACGGAAAGAAGGGGCATGGTTTCCGGGAACCCTATGCTTCATTGTGGAAAGTCTGACCACTTTTTTACCCAACTGCCCTAGCCGTCCACGGAGTTTTGGTGGCACCTCATGGTTCCGGGACTCCTCAGTTTGAAAAATTCCATTGCTTCAGAGCCCCGAGTTATCTAAAAAGACAGTTGTCCTTTTCCATTAATCAGGGGGCCCCTCATATTAAAAAAGAGAAAAAAAACCTCATTGCTTCCTTCCCATTAATTTCCCGGGTTTTAACCCCAAAATGGGTTTTTCCTCCTTCAGCTATGGTAGACCGGGGGCGAGTGGCAATTTAAAGGGACCGCCCTTTCCCTTCAAAAAGCGGGGGTTAAAGATCCAAAAGAAACTTCCCCTTGGGGTTTAATAAAAAACTGTAGAATGGACCCCACTGAAACGGGGCCCCGGGGAAACCAAGGGGAAAAAACACTCAAGATCTTTTAGGGACATCCCATCATGTGAAGCCCTGTCTTTTTACTGATCTCTTCTCCACACTTCCCTGTCATCCTGGGCCTACCCCTGGCTTTCAAGCAAAAGAAACCCCGTTAACAACGGGAAAACCCAAAGGGTTTAAGGGTTCCCCCGAAGGGGATGTCCTTTTCCCCACTCCTCCCAACAAAAGGGGGAGAAAAACCGTCAAAACAACAAAATATTAGAAACTACCCCGGAATACAGGGGGAATTTTTCGAAACTGCAGCAAAAAAAATGCAGAAACCCGCTCCCCCCCCATCGCCCCATGGTTGCCCCCTAGGGCTTTCTCCCCCGGGGACCTTTACCCTTTGGAAAAAATCTCCCCTTTTGGGAGGTCCCGAATTAAAAAACCTCAAGGATTAAAATGAAAAAATGGGTAAGGGGGGTTTACCCCCCCCTCTTCCTCACCAGGGGGGCTCCCATATTCTTTTTTTAAAAAAAAAGGCGGGTTTCCTTAAGACCTTTTTATTGATTACAAAAGAACCCTTTAAAAAAATTTTTCCATCCCAAAAAAAAAGTTATTCCCCCTACCAAATTTATCCCCGAAACTAATGGAGAGGTACGACATGCCCAAAAAAATTTTTTTTCCCAAATTTGATCTTTTGAGGGCGCCTATAAATTTGGTCCCTTTCAATCTGGAGATTAAAGGGAAAACGGGTTTTAGGTCACGTTACGGAAACTTTGAAAAATTGGGGTTATGCCTTTTTTGGCCTTTTTTAATGCCCCTGCCACCTTTCAAAAAATCCGTCAAATTAAACTTTTAGAGAATCTTGGGGCCCCTTTATTGTCATCTATCTGGCGATATCCTGATTTTCCCAACTCAATGGGTGAACACCAGGGACCCTGTCAAGCCCTTTTTTCTGGAGGGCTAAGAAAAGAACCAACTCTACATTAAGATTTTAAAAAAGTGAATTTCATCGACCAAGATCCAATTTTTCCTTTGGGTTTTAATTAAAAACACCCCATGGTCTACAGTTTGGGCTCTATAAAAAATCAAAACAATAAAAAGACTGGCCCACCCCCCCGAAACATAAAAATGTCCTTTGTTTCATGGTTTTTCCAAAATTCTATAGACGCTTCCCTTTAAGTTTTTTTCGGAAAAAATTTTTTCCCTTCCCACACGGTTTACTAAGGGAAAAAAAATTTCTTTTTTTTTGGGCTCCCAAAACAAAAAGAAAAACCTTCCTTTTTCTAAAGTGCAAGTTCACTAAAGCCCCCCTTTTTTTAAATTCTTTTCCCGACCCAAAAATCGCCCTTTTATTGGAAGTGGATGCTTTTAACGGGGCTGTAGGGGTTTTCTGTCTAAGAACAGGAGACAAGATTTTTTTACTCCTTTTGGGGATTTTTCCCCCCCGACGTTTAAACATCTGCTGAGAAAAATTTTTTGATGTGGGGAAAAAAAGAACTGTTTTGTATTGGGGGCAAACCTTTAAAGGGAAAGGGGACCATCTTCAAGGAACCTAAGCAAATAAATTTTTGCTTAAGATCAGTAATCCCGGAAATTTGTTTGTTTGGCCCCAAATGGGCCCATTCCTCGCCAAGCTCGTTGGATTTCTTTTTAATCAATTCAACCTTTTTTAATCTCGTACAGGGGCCCCCCTCCCCTAAAGGCCCCCGGGGGATCTCTATCAAGAAGTTCTCCCAAAGGGTTCAACTCCTACTATTCCGCCCAAGACCATTGTTCCCGTTTTTAAATTTTGGTGGGAGAAAACCCTTAAAAAAGACTTTCCCAAAAAAAGATAAGAGAGGCCCAGACACCGACTCCCCACTGGGCCCAAAACCCCCCTGATGAGTACAATTGGTACTTAAGAACAAGTTTGGGGGGACCCCTAACAGCCCCGCTCTATATACCCCAAAAAAGTGAGACTGGATTCTGAGGCTAGCCCTTTATTCCAAAAATTGGGTCCCCAAAAAGGGGTGCAGAAGAGCAAAAAATTTTTATCCCGATTCTTCTGGTGGCCCAATTAAATTTCGGATGGAAAAAATATTTTTGCATTTGGGAAATTGTGCTAGATTCCCAAAACTTTCCCCGTTTTTCACCCCCCCCTTTGGGCCTTTCTACGCCTTTGCCGGTCCCCTCCCCGCCCCCCGGGGGGGTTTTTCCCTGGGGCTTCCTCGTGGATCTACCTACCTCTAAGGGGGAAAAATACCCATTCCGTGGTAGTTGAAACCCACTCCCAAGGCTGCACATTTATTCCAGTAAATGGTTTACCCTCTGCTAAAAAACACTGTGGATTCATACTTCAGAATGTTTTTTCGCCTTCCCTGGGGTTCCCCGATGGTTGTCCCCGGAAACGTGGGGGCAATTTACATCAAAAAATTTTGGCGGGGTTTTTGCTCGGGAAATGGAATCGATATCAATTATCAACCGGGCCCTTTCCCCCCAAAAAATTTAAAGGAAAAGACTGAACGCACAAATAAAACCACCCCGGAAAAAGTACCTGCGGGTGGCCCCAAAATTTTTCCCCTACAAAGATACTTGGGGGGGAAAACTGCTTCCTGTGGGTGGGAAATTTTTGTACAACAATTCCCAAAAAAACCCCCAAAAAACAACCCCCCTTCTTTTCCCAAAATTTGGGGGTACCATTCCAAATATTCTTCCTAAATTCCCGCTGTTTCCCCTTTTTCCATGGGTGGGAAAAGGGTCTCTGCATTTCAGCAAAATTTACAACTACTAAAGGGAAAAGCTAGGGGAGGGCTCAAGAAAATACAAGAAGATGGGAGTTTGACCCTCTTTGGCCCGCACCAAATTTTTTGGGGGGGGGATAAGGGATGGGGTTTCCAAACCCGAAAATTTGAAACTTAGAGTTCCTTCACCAAAATTGGGACAGAATTTTTTTTGGGCCCAAAGGTTTAAACAAAAATAATTTGTTCCCCGTTGCTTTTTCGCCCCAAGCTCCCATTTATCTATGAACCCCTCCTGTGTTCCCCGTTTTTCTACTAAAAAACCTGCTGTGCCCAATCCCCTTTTCCCGGGCGTGGGTTTCCCCCCTCCTCCGGGGTGCAGTGGAGATTTTGGGCAAGAACAAGGGTTTTTTTGTGGGGGCAAATTCTAGACCCCAAGAATTTTCCCGAAACAAAAATACCTCATTAGTGGCCCAAGGGTTTTGGGCCCGAAGAAAATTTCGTGGAAAAACCCGGGAGTAACAACAAAGCTCCAGACCTGATAAAAAAAAATTTCATCAGAGAATCCGGAGAAGGAAACCCAGTCAGGTATTCCGGGGGCCGCTGTTGAGGTGGGTAATGTCAGGAATTTTCCTGCTATTATTTGGAAAATTTTTTTTACTGTGGTTTTTCCCCTTTAAATTTGCCCTCAGTCAAAATGGGGGGAGGTCGGGCTCAGGGTGGGTTTCCCCTCTTGTTTTCCCGTTTTTCCGGGTTTTTCCCGCATATATAAAAATCCTCCCAAACCCGTTTCTTTATTTCTTGAGGGATTGTTTTTAAGGGTCCTGCTGTGCAGTCCCCCCTTTGCCCGGAATTTCATTCCCCCTTTTTTTTCCCCACCTTTGGGGTTTTCCCCCCAAAAATTCTAATACCCCACGGTCTTCAACTGTGCTCCTCCTACTTTTCCCAGGATCCCGTTACAAACTCTGCTTGGGCCCCCTGTTCCGTCTGCATTTGGGCCCTTTGTGTGTTAAAACCCGCCTACAAATTTGGGTTCCAGTGTATCCACTAGTATGTGGCAAAGCTTTCCCCTTTCCCATAAAGGGTAAAAAGGGCCCCTTCTGCAAACATAGCCTCCTTTACTAAATAGAAAAAGTCAATAACTCCTGAGGACGATGTGGAGGCCTTCCTGGCTGTATTTGAAAGGTCGGGAAGCCCTGAAAAGCTGCCTTTTAGCAAAGGCTGAGGTTTTTTGGGCCCCCTATTTTAAATGTAGAGCAACCCAATTTACTTTTCTATGACCTAGAAAAATGCAGTATGTGAAACTAAAACCGAATTCCCGGCCCTCCCCTTTGGGGAAAAGTTGGCGGTCCGGACTCAGAGGTTCATCTTTAGGGAAAATTTAAAAATGGAAAACCACCCAGGGCAAAGCTATTTGATTGCTCCCCTCTGGTCCCAAAAAAGCTACAGCCCCCGATAAACCCGCTCCCCAACCCCAAAGATTGAGCGTGTATTTATTTATGGGCTGGGACGTGAGTGGCAGAGGGGGGGGGCTATCGCCTAGACACCTAAACCCCTTCCTGCCAAATAGGGGGCGCGGAATGGAGCGGCTCGGGCGGCCGGCTCCCTTTACAGCAAGTGCCGGCCAGTCACTGCTGGGCCCCCTTCATTTGGCAGGGGGGGCAGTAGTTTTCCTTTGCGCCCCCCCCCCCCCGCCCTTCCCTCCCTTCCCCCGAGCGCCAACAGCAAATAGGGAGGGGAAAGGGGGGCCCCGTTTTAAATGCGCAGGGGGAGGTTATATACTCCTTTCAAACCCCCTGCGTGTTTTTGACAGCTTCTTTGTCCCCCTTTAAAAAAGCTTCCAAAATTTGTGTGTGGGGGAAAATGGGCGGGGGGGCTTTTGGGTCCCTATCTTTGGCAAAGTGTGCTGAAAAAAGAAGTTTGGTTTGCTCTTTGTTTTTGGGGAAATTTACTAAGTTGGGGGGGGGAAAGCTGGGAGGGGACAGAAGTAAAAAGGTGCAGGGGGGGCAGAGAGTAAATTGCAGGGGGCAGGAGTAAAATGGGCTGGGGGCAGAGAGGGAACTGGTGCAGGGGACAGAGAGAAACTTGTGCAGGGGGAGGAGGACCTGGAGCAGTGGTGGAAGGACCTGGGGCAAAGGGGGGAGGGGGAAAAATTTTTTTGGGGGGGGCAAAATTTTTTGGGGGGTGAGGGGGGTTTTTTAGGGCACCAAAATCCTTTTCCCCCGGGCCCCGTATTAAAGGACCCTTTAAAACCCTCTCTTCCTAGGGCCCTTTAAATGCTTTGGGGGGTCATGGGGGACTCCCCAGCTGGGAAAACTGTTGGGGGTTTGGGGGAAAGGTTCCCCCTATGACATTTCCTAAACCCCAAAGGGAATGGCGTTTTTGGGAAGACTATCCAAGTTTAACGAAGTATCTACAGTAGATGCCTACCCCATGCCTAGGGTGGGCAAGCTTATTGAAAAACTAGGGCTTGCTCTCTACATCACTACATTAGACCTCCCCAAGGAATAATGTCAAACCCACTTGTCAAAAAAGGCTAGAGAAAAGACAGCTTTCTCCACATTCAAGCGGTCCCCTCAATATATCCAAATGCCGTTTAGGTAGAAGGGGGCTCCTGCCACCTTCCAGAAAGCCATGGACCAGATCTTATGTCCCCATAGGAAGTATGCTGCTGATTACTTGGATGACAGTCATCTACAGCCAAGACTGGGAAAGTCACCTCCCTAAGCTACAAGTCATTTTGTAGATGGTTTTACGATAAACCCAAGTAAGTGCACCATGGGAATGGAGGAAGATTGATACCTGGGGTGTATAGTAGGGAGAAGCGAAATAAAGCCCCAATTGAACAAAATAGAGGTGATTCAGGGCTGGGCAAGACCACTTACCAAAAAACCGGTAAGGCATTTCTGGGAATAGTGGGGTATTACCGGAGATTTATCTCCAAGTTTTTGGAGATGACTGTACCCTTAACCGACCATACTAAGGGAACAAAGTCTACCACAATACAGTGGTACCCAGAAGTGGAAAGAGCTTTTCAGGAACTGAAACAGGTCCTGTGTGGACAGACAGTTTTGGTAGCCCCAGATTTCACTAGGGAGTTTGTTGTGCAGACAGACACATCAGAGGTGGGTGATAAAGTGGGCGCTGGAATACTATCTATTGGGAAGATGCTTCAGACTCATTTCAGATCATGCTCCTCTAATCGCTACAGCATGTACACACAGATTTTATAGCAGATGTTTGTCATGGACTTCAATTATCTTTAGAAGAATTACATTTAATTTACATTTGTTGAAGTATTTGGGCAGCTCAGTGAAAGATATATATATAATATATATATATATATATATATATATATATATATATATATATATATATATATATATATATATATATATTGTAAGCTTCCACTCACGTTTAGATGCGGCTCTGGGGATCACAGTCCAATGTAGACAGAGACACAGACAGGTTGAAGCTTGTTCCAGCACGGGTCCTCCCTTGTTTTATTGGCACAACAGGTATACAAAGAACGTATGCCAGATGCAAACCGAATAACAAACAAACAAAAAAAAAAACCCCTCCGCTGAGTGCTGCTGAAGGCATTTCCCCTATTAATTGTCTAAAAACGGCTAGGTGATTTCCCGGGGGTACCCCAAGTCAGTCCCACCTCTCGGGCCCACACCCCTTCCTGTATCAGACAGGGCTGGTCGCGACTAGTGACTTATAACGGTAGCCCCAAACCCTGGTCAGGGGGAACAAGGGATAGAAAAACCCACCCAAACCTTTTTGCCTACCCCCAATAGAAGCCCCCAGGTTTTGGCTAAAGCACCCTATACCTGAAAACGTATGTTAACCCCTTATTGAGGTTAACACCACACAAACTACTGGCTTCTTTTTTTCCCCAAGGCCATAACCTTGGTGCATTTTCCCCTACTTCTTTTCCTGGCGAAAGCCAGAAATTCGTGGTATGTCACCCATTAAGGCCCCTTCCCAGCTTCCCCTTTACAATTATAAAAATATAAAATATATATATATATATTTTTATAAAATTATATATTAAATTAAATAAATATATATAAAGAACATATCTACCTGTTTTTTCCCACATTAAAAGAAGCCTGCTTGTTTATTTTGGCACTATGCATTTTTTTTTTTTTTTTTTTTTTTCTCCCGCCTGGACAGTACCCCCTCTGTTTTGTTTATTGACCCCCACACATGAACTCTGAATATGTGGTCAGTGCACAAAGTTATCAATTCAATTTAATGCTGTCCATGAATTCAATGCAATCCAAGAACACAGCCCATATTTACTTTGAGTATTGATAATACTATGAAATTATTTTAGATTTTTTTGATTTTTAAATGTTTCAGATCTTTTTGAATTTAAAGTCTTTCCTTGAGTCCACCATATACCAGTTATACAAAAATTTCCTTAGCATCAAGATATTTTCTCCAAGGACCCCCTGCTTCACATTCCAATAATAGTGACACCACCATGTACAGATATGGAAATGGTTGAGATTAGTAAGACTTGAAAGCAATATGGACTCAATACTATGCTTCATCATTTGTTCAAGAGCAATTTTAAATTATGGGGGGAAACACCCATCAGCATAGGCCATTTTTCTTACAAAACCCCTTTTAAAAGGACTCTAAATAAATGAACAGTTTCTAGCAATATAAATTGGAGGTTAACCATCTGGACTACAATTCTGTCACTTGCAAGAGAAATGGATTGGCTCTTTGCTATATCAATTAGTTATTATTATAATTTATTTTAGAGCACCATTTATTCCGGTGTGTCAAGTAAGGGGTTCAGGGCATTAAAATTAGACAAAAATAATATAAGAAAATACGTAAAACCCAAGTAACCATGAACAGAAGGAGAAATATATTGCCCCCAAAAAGGCTTACAATCTACAATGGAAGGGGGAGACAGAAGTGGGAAAGGAGAATTTTTATGGGGGGAATGCAGTTGTTTGCTATCCTGAAAAAGGGTAGTTTTCAGGGTTGAATTTTAAACTATAAAATGGTGGGAGAGTTTTCCAAATATGGGGGGTGTAGGGAGAAGTCTTGGAGCCGGTTGTTGAGGGGCTGACACGAGGAGCAGAGACAAGTTCCTGTGAGGACGGAGATTTCTGAAGGGAGGATTTTCATCATTAGGCAGGGGTGTATGCGGGGGAAGGTTATGTAGTTCTTATATGCACCATAAGCAACTTTTGGAATTTTTGGGGAATGGGTACCAAAGAAGGGGTGGGAGAAGAAAAGGCAGAGGGGGTGCGAGGGGAAGGAGGATCAGTGACACAGAGTTGAGGGTATTTTAAGGGCCTAGAGTACAGAGGGGCCCCAGAAAGAGTGTTTAGAATCCAGGCATGAATGTGAGGGATAACAGGGGGAATTTTGTGGAGTCAAAGTCACGAAAGAAGCTGATTTGGGAAATATATTTCAGGTAAAGGCGACAGGAGGTGGTTAGGGCTTGTGTGGTTTGAGGGACAGAGTCAAGGGTTACTCAAAGGCAACCCAAAATGTGGAAGACAAAGGAGTCATTTTCTGTGAGGATAGGTAATAGGAGTGAATGGGATGGGGGAAAGATGATGAACTGCTTTTAGGAAAGTGGGAGGAGAAGAAGGAGGACATAGACCTCTAGATACTCTGTGATCTTGGAAAGCATAGAGTTGACTTCTGGGCCAGAGTGTAGATTTGGTGTTTCAGATACAAGTGGGAAGGGAACCATGGATTTATGAGTTTACCAAGGCCATGGTTATGAAGAGAGATTTCGGCTAGGGTGACTTTGGGGGACCCAAAAGAAAGATGCAAGAAAAGGGGGTGGAGTGAGAGACAGTGAATGTCTGATTAGAGAGGTAAGAGGTGAACCAAGAAAAGGCCAAGTCTGTGATGCCAAGGGAAGAGAGAATTTGTAAGAGTAGTGATCACCTGTGTCAAAGGCAGAGGACAGATCTAGGAGGAGGAGCACAGAGTAGTGGTGTGAGGCTTTTGTGGGGTTGGTAGTTTTAGTTAGGGCAGTTACGGTAGAGTTGAATTGATTACAGTTAGTGCAGTTATCTAGATTGGACAAATACTTCTACAAAGAAGCTGCTTGTGGGGTATGTTACCAAAGAAGGCCTTTTTCTCGATGTTAATTCTTATTTTTAAAAGGAGTTCTCTAAGGTATTCTACCATTTGGACTGACTATACATAGTAACAAAAATCTAATTCTTTGCAAGTATCTATCTGTTCACTACATCCACAACATTACTACAATATTAGTGTAAAGTTTTGATGCACTGAAAGTCGACACAAGTTCAGCATCCACTTAATTATATGATCCATGTGGCACCAAACCTACTGTAATGACTCCAACCTACTGGTGGACTCCAAGAAACAACAAGCAACACAGGACGTACACCAGCAGTCACATGAAAAGGCAATATGAAGCAGTACAAATAGTACAAATGCATGAAATCAAAGTCTTCAGTTGTGTCTTAAATACCTGGTAGTTTCCTTCTAAAAGAGCAAATATTTTTGAACAGGTAAATTTTACTGGAAATTTTTTTCAGTTTTTCTTGGGGCAGAACTAATCTTGTACATTATGTAGGTTTTATGCTGGTGACAAGGTTAAAAGTGCAAGTATCCTCTGCAAGAACCTGGTTTACAGTTCAGCTAAACTTCACAGTAGATGAAAGCAAACATTTAGAGCAGAAAATAGCAGCACGTGGGAGAAATCTCATTGTTAGCCAACTGCATCAAAGGGATTTTTAAAGACCACTCCTCTCTAGAAAATATGTCCTCAAATAAAAGATTGTCAAATAAAGCTGAATATAGGCTGATTACAATAGCAGCTCCAATACCTACATAAGTATTGATCCCAATGATCAATGATCACAAAAGTAAAGCTGTCAATTTAAGAATTGTTTAAGATAGCCATCCTTAGAACCAAGAGTTCTGCTACAGCTTCTTAGACTTAGTTGGGCCTGGTGCCATGTTAAACCTTCCACTAGAGTTAAGAACCAAATCCACTGGGGACACATGTTTTGGTTAGGCTCTTGTCTTACTTTCAGATTTACAGCACACTCCTAGCAAAAGCATTGAGGAAGGATAAAGCTGCAACCAAATTTATGGCCTACTTTTGGTAAAGAAAGGCTATCGTACGGCCCCATTGACAGTATTCAGAACAGTTTACATGGAAGAAGGCAGGAATTTGGGTTTATACTGACATTGGGCTCAATCTCTTTGGTGTTGCCTCTATCAGCATAGGACACCCAACCATTGTATTCTGTGGGCAGAGAGCTAACTGGATTAAAAAGTGATGATCTATTTTTTTTCTATAGAATTTAAGGCTTGTAAATGCTATTAGAAAATGTAGAATTTAGATACTATGGACTGTCAAATGTCCACAGTGGAAGCCATAATTTTACAGTAACATTTTGATGCCTTAGTAGTTAGCACTGTTGCTTTGCAGGGCTTGGGTCCTGGACTCAAATCCAATCAAGGACAACATCTGCATGGAGTCTGTATGTTCTCCTTGTGAAGTGTGGGTTTCCTCCAGGTACTCCATTTCCCTCCATACTCTAATAACATACAAGTAGTTTAATCTGGAACTTTAATTGGGTCCTGTTGGGGACAGATCAATATGAATGACTCAATCTCCGTACAGAGCTGTGGAATATAACAGCTCTATATATGAATGAATAAAATAATATAACAATAAAATAAACTATGGCATTGAATGAGTTTCTTTACATACCAAATCTTCATTTCATGCAGATTAGATGTAACGCATCTCATTGTGATTGTGTTCTTGCTAAGAATTCTGCCTGGGAGAGAGTAAGAATGAGTCTTCTCACTCAGAGACAGTTTTAGAGACCTAAAAATAGGAAAATATTTATGTCTTTGTGACAATTTCTATTTGAGAGTAGATTTCATATGTCAATCTTTTCTTAATATAGAATTTACAGTCTGTTAAATTACAAATTGAAATATTTATTAAGAGTCCACATTATATGATATCTTTGAACAACTAAAAATGTTACTCTCTTGAGAGTTAAGTATTACTTACCTATAATCTGGGGATATTCATGTCAGTCGCCTATTGATTAAAGGGGTTGTCTCTCTACAAGGATTGCTTTTTATATTAAAGATCTTACAAAAACAAGTCACTTTGCAATATATGTCCATTAACAGTGTCCTACCTATTCTGATATATCTCCTCTTGTATGGGCTGCATCAGCTCCTCAGGTTGCTATAGCTACAGACCTGTTTCATCTATCATGATAGGCTGTCAACACTAGTTGCTATAGCTACAGACCTGGCTTCTATTGCAGCCTAGTGGAAGCCAGTAAACACACCCCTGAATTCAAAGCGAAACCAAGAAAACAGGACTCAGGTAAGATGAATCAATGTAGTAGAAACCCCTTTAACATGAAACCCATCTTTCTCTTTAAAATGTTCTATAGGAGATGGGATGTTATTATAAGGATTGGCATGCACCCAATACTAAATAATAACGAGTATTAGAAGTGAAAGAGGAGATGTAACATCTTCTGACAGGTCTGTCTTAGTAAATCCTTGTGTTCACTGTGAAATAACAATCCTGGGGCCTCTTCTCTTATATCTCTGTGTTGTGCTGTTCCTTTGTTATTCCTTCTAGAAATGTATTACTGAAACTGTCAGATAAGTGTTACCATTACATTTTTCAAAGGGGTGTGTCCCTGCACATACTGACTCTACCAGCACTGATTGGACAACATAAGACTGTGCAGGGACACACCACAACTGGAAACACCCACATGACAGATTTAGTAATAAAATTCTAGAGGAACAGCACAACACAAGGTCATATAAGACATTGCACCAGATTTAATATTTCAAAGGGAACACTAGTATTTACTAAAATAGACATATGATGAATGGCCACAGATTTTTTAAAGGGATTCTCCCATCTCAAAACTTCTAAGAACACTCGCCAAATGCCATGAGGCTGCTGTAAAGCAAATATCTAATTGCTGTTCACAAAGCTGATCAGAAAAGATGGCTACTACGTAATCATTGCTTGAAATAAAAGTTATAATTTATCCAAAGCATAGTTTGCTCTCCAATGGATGAATAATTAATATTAGACTAGTTGGGGACGTACTAGAGACATTGTACTGCTCTCTGACACCCCATATAACTGCACTGTCACTTGGCTGTTTGCATAGCTACCATTGAGTTGCATGGATCATCAACGATCTTGCATTATCAGCACTCCATGCAAACCCATGCTGGTTGGGGGGGAGAAGATCTATGTATGCCACTTTAACACTTGCTGGAGGCCCCTGTGTTTGGAGGTCCCCAATGCAATCCCTAAATAAATCATAGAGGGAAATATTATCTTGGATAGTTCTATGACATGGTCATGTTTTCTCTTTAGAAGTGTTAATATGTGTACAAAAAAATTCTCCTAGTGTCACACGGTAGAAATATTTATGTAACCATAAATTATTTTTGCATTTCATTGCTTTAGTACTGTGCAACATCGTTAAACTTTAAGAAATACGTATAAAGAACGTTTATCCTTAAAACCATTTTGTATGCATGTTTATATCTATCTATAGCTGCCTATAGACAGGGCTGCCATAAGTAATTTCAGGGCCCCATACAGCTAAAGCATCTTGCTCCTTAAAAAAAAGATAAGGACCCCGTACAAGAGTACTGCCCTGATGGCACCCGTCATTATAGATTTCAAAAGTAAGTTTCTTAATATCTTGCATTATTTATTTTATCCTGAACCTCAGTTACAGTCTTTATTATACTCCAGAGCTGCACTCACTGTTGGGTGTCAACAAAGTTCCCAATGGGTGTCTTTACGTGAGAATGTCATAAACGGCCAAATAGGTCTGGAATCAGCCTGGGCAGATGCTAAGACCCCCTGCACTTGAGGGACCCAGGGCAATCTGGAAAGCATGATCATTGACTGCCAACCCAATGTTGAGGTGGACAGGTATGCACACATGTACCTAAGACTGTTCAGAATGCAAATAATAAGTACAAAAGAGTGAAACCGAAGGAAAACTGGGATATTTCAGCTCTGAAACCTGCAGAATTGTGAATGCAAGTCTAAGCTATTTCACAAGCCATATAGCTCAGTATTAGTACAAGATAAATAATGCAATGTATTTACAAAGTTACTCAACTTTTTATATAGATTATTTCTGTGTAATTTATAAAGTGGTGCTTAAAGGTGGGTATATGCTTTAAATGGACATGTTAGGAAACCAAATAAAAGATACTGTTTACATTTAATATATACCGGGAATAATAGACTGCTAATTGTCCCGAAAGGATTTCATTTCATGACTATTAAAATCCATCCAGGAGGAAAAGTAAATAATTCATATGACGTACGGCATAACTATTTAATAAGCCGGTGCATTCCACAAGTCAAAACTTAAACTTCAGAACGGTGATTAATTGTGACACCATTGTTGCTCTTCCATTGAAAGACTTTCATAGGCTTTCATGGCTGGTGTTGTAACTGTTGAAAGAAAACAGTATAACAATCCAGTGAAGGTGGGTCTCCCGTACAGTAAATAAGTTAATCTGAACTGAATGTATTTTACGTGATGGTAGTTAAGGGTTGGACACTGATTTTATTGCCTTATTTAAACAGATGTATTGTACAATTGGTAATAAGTGGAGCTTTAAGTTAATGTCATGCACACTTGCCACACTCTGTCCCATTGTAATTCTCATGTAAACTGAATGTACATATATAAAGCTTTCGGCTAGTCATTCAGTACTCAGTTAAAGTCCCTGGAATGACACAGCTGAAATGTAATGGAAGTGTATAGTAACTGGTACAGTAAGAGAACGTCCACATGGTATAGAAATGCTGTGGATTTTCCACCTGCAGCGGATTTTGGAGCAGACTTGATATGGATTTGCTGCTGTGGATTTGGGATAGTTAATGTAAATAATTTCTGTGTGGAAAATCCACAGCATATCCACCATGTGTGATGTGGATGTGAACGTGGAATTCAATGCTGATTCAATGCGGATTCCAAATCAGTATCCATGAGTCCCATTCGTTTGAATGGGGATGAATGGAGAATCCATGATGTAGGTCTGTGAACTATGGCACAAAGTATTTTCCTCAGCAAATTCTAAACCTGCGAAGTGGACAGAAAAGCATTGACATATCAATTCTTTGATGTCCCATCTTAGAGTCATAGCTAAGCTTTCTATCACCCATGGCAAAGGGTTCAGCTTGTTACCTAGAATCCCAGCCCTAGCGGAATGGACTGTTGTTGCCGCACATCCATTGCACCCATCCTGCCTGCCATTTATACTCCTTACAGACTATTATTCTACATTTGGGGATTATGTATATCATAAATCTGAACAAAATGAAGAGAATGGAAAGTGCTCCAGTCCCATTGGGTCTCCCAATCGCTGCCTGAATCAATCAGCCTGCCGTAAAGCTTGCTCTCTTTATTTCTTGATGATAAAAATTCTTGCAGGGTTTAAACACAATCCATATCTGGACAAATTTTATTACTACATACAGTATAATATTATTCACTCAGAAATAAGAGACTCTTAAAACCATTAGCATGAGCTGTTTATGGATCCTTTTATGATCACCATGTTACCCAAGACCCCACAAATTATCTTTAGAAGAGCCCCATATTGAAAAAGATTTGACAGCAAAGACAAACAATGAGATAACTACGATCCTGGTTGTTTAGATGCCACAGTCGATAGCAACCACAGCATCTAAATGGTGTGACGGAGGGAAAGGGTAGTATATCAGTGATCAAATGGATCACAATGTTACGATCACAATGTTAAGTCCCCTGGTGGGACTAAAAACAATAAATAAAATAAAGGTAAATAAACTTGTCTCAAACTAAAACAAACTAAAACTTACTGATTACTTAGTAATCAGTAAATAATAAAAGTTAAGTTTTAGTTTGAGACAATTTAGGAACGTGATTGATAAAATTATGGTATTTAGTTGTCTTTGGAAAACTGTATTTTGTATTTAGCTACCATCCAATCACTAGTGAGTTATATTGATTTAAACTGTATACAGTTCCTTCACACTACGACCATGGCCGGTTCCTTCTTCTTCTTTTCTTTTATACAGTTGTTACATATGTATGAGTAAGGTCACATGACCGAAACGTCACAGCCTGAATGTCATAGTTTCATAGTTTGTAAGGCCGAAAAAAGACAAGACGTCCATCCAATTCAGCCTGTTGTGGTAAGGTGTTGATCCAGAGGAAGGCAAAAACCCTCAATGAGGTAGAAGCCAATTGTCCTCATTTTAGGGAAAAATTCCTTCCCGACTCCAATCTGGCAATCAGAAAAATCCCTGGATCAATGACCCCTCTCCTGAATCCTAGACACTATAACTTGTTAAATTATTATGCTCCAGAAATGCATCCAAGCCCTTTTTGAACTCCGTTATTGAATTCACCATGACAAGTCCCTCTGGCAGAGAATTCCATAGTCTCACTGCTCTTACAGTAAAGAATCCCTTTCTATGTTTATGTAGAAACTTTCGTTCCTCAAGACGTAGAGGATGCCCCCTTGTTCTAGATACAGCCCTGGGTATAAATAAATCTTGGGAGAGATCTCTATATTGACCTTTGATGTATTTAAACATATTTATTATGTCCCCCCGAAGCCGTCTTTTCTCTAGACTAAATAACCCTAATCTTGCCAATCTTTCTGGGTACTGTAGTCCACCCAGTCCTTTTATTATTTTTGTTGCCCGCCTTTGTACCTGTTCAAGCTCTACAAGGTCTTTCCTGTGCACTGGTGCCCAAAACTGTACACAATATTCCATGTGTGGTCTAACCAGTGACTTGTATAATGGGAGAATAATGTTCTCATCATGTGCCTCTATGCCCCTTTTAATGCACCCCATGATCCTATTTGCCTTGGCAGCTGCTGTCTGACACTGGCTGCTACAATTAAGTTTACTGTCCACCAGGATTCCCAAGTCCTTCTCCATGTCACTTTTACCCAGTGTTTTTCCATTTAACATGTAATGGATTTCTCTTCCCCATGTGCATAACCTTGCATTTATCTGTATTAAACCTCATCTGCCATTTCTCTGCCCAGGCTACCAACTTATCCAGATCCCTTTGTAATAACACATTATCCTCTATTGTGTTGATTACTTTACAGAGCTTAGTATCGTCTGCAAAGATCGATATTCTACTGTGTAATCCCTGTGTAAGATCATTAATGAAAATGTTGAAGAGGATAGGGCCCAATACTGACCCTTGTGGTACCCCACTAGTAACAGCGATCCAGTCTGAGTATGTACCGTTAATTACTACCCTTTGTTTTCTATCAGTGAGCCAGTTGCTTACCCACTTGCACACATTTTCTCCCAGTCCAAGCATTCTCATTTTATTTACCAACCTTTTATGTGGCACCGTATCAAATGCTTTAGAAAAATCTAGATATATGACATCCAGTGCCTCACCCCGATCCAGTCTAGCACTGACTTCCTCATAGAAGCTGATGACTTCCTCATAGAAGCTGATGATGTTTAAATACATTGGAGCTTGTTGTAATCTTTAAATAAATTAATTTATGATTTTGTATCACATTTGGAGTGCTGTCAGTACTATATATATACAATACTGTGGGTATTCTACCATCTGATAAGCACCCAGCTAATCACCACAGTCAATGGAGTGCTGTCCACTACCATATACAGTGCCTTGCGAAAGTATTCGGCTCCCGTGAACTTTTCAACCTTTTGCCACATTTCAGGCTTTAAACATAAAGATATAAAATTTTTATTTTTTTGTGAAGAATCAACAACAGGTGGGACACAATTGTTAAGTGGAACGAAATTTATTGGATATTTTAAACTTTTGTAAAAAAAATAAAACTGAAAAGTGGGGCGTGTTCTGGAATGTCCATGCAGAGATCAAAGCTGGACACATATTGTGCAGCTAAGCAAGTGGAGAGCTGACTATCAGCAATAGCTGACTCTCCCTGAAAAAACAGGGATGGTTTATTACCATCCCCGCCTTCTCGAGTGCTGTACACACAGACAGGCAGGAAGCTTTGTTACTTACAGATGGTGTTGGGTCTTATCAGACAGCTCTGCAGTAAGTACAGGGGGTTGTTGCCCCCTCTATTTTCACTGTAGCTGGGGCTAATATATCAAACTCCATTACAGTGGGCAATCAGTGCAAAAAAAACCCAACTATGTAAAAATGCCCCCCAAAAGTCTTTTTTTGATCTAATGGGGGCACGATATATAAAATAGTAGAAATCACAGATAGACAAAATATTATTAAAAAAAAAATAATAGCCCAAACCTCAACTTTTAGCTTCGCTCCCAGTGACCCTAAAGCTTCATATCACTTTATATAAATGTCCGTGACAGAAAAGTGACACAATTACACTATTTTAGGGTCAGTTTTGCTGTTAAAAAATAAATTATTAAAAAAAGTCACAAACAGATATTTTTATATTTTTTTTACATATTTTCACTTGTAGTATAAAGAAAAACAATGTAAAAATTACAGGACAGTAAAACTTAACATGTCATGGAAAAAAGGCAACAAAATTCGTAAAATAACAGAGTGTGAGAAACCATTGTAGAGTTGAAACCTGTGTGTACTGGGGAAAACAAAAATGTGCCTCTTCAGGAAGGGGCGGGGGAAAGGGCTTGGTCAGGAACTGGTTAATGACAGTAAAAATAAAAATGAATTTGGTGATGGACAGATGGATCAAGATATTTGTAAGCAAATATATAAGTTGGGTGAAGACACATGCATGTAGAGTCTGATGAAAAAATGATATCGACTTTATGCACCTAGAGTGGTTGTCAACCCCTTTTCATATGGCCAGGTCACATAAATGAATGTATATAAACCCCCTCAAATGTACCGTGCCCTGGAATTAATTGTGCTTTAAAACAAATAATAATAATATTACAGATATCTTTGACAGGATTGCCGGTATGATAGAGCAGCCTTAGCTCTGGTGAACCCAGTATGTTACTGTATTACATGGGCAGCCATTCATTTGAATTGCTGTATATGATGCAAGCATTTGCCCCGTAGAGGAAATCAGCAGTCAACAGCAACTGACTCCAACAAAATCGGCTGTTTTCTGGGGGCTTTACATATTTAAAGGAATTGGCAGTGATGATACAACCCTTTTAATTATGATACACAGTGCAGGGATAATGTTTACTATATGTTGTTGATCAATGATTTTATGCCTTATTGCTATGGATTGCATGTTTATAGTATATATTTAGACTTTGGCCCAGCAGTGGCATTTCTTGTAACGCTTTTATGGACTATCATATAGAAATTTAGCTTGCATACATTTTTGTATTTTTATATATTATATCCAATTTATTGTTCTTATTTTTACCTCTGTTTGATACCTACTATGCCCTAAATGATCTTCCTTTTATTTTTTGAGCATGTGGGGAAGGGGTCGTGAGACCATAACAATTAAGGAACCAGTGAATAGAGAAGTGCTCCTCCTTCATGCTGGTAATTACAGCCTTACAAACCTGTGTGGCAGGTTACTCAGAGAGGTCAGGATCAAATTACTCTTGGCAAATTGAAATTAAGTGAAGTGAGAAGACATGTGAGTGGCCATGCTGCCTCTCTGATGGATTGATTCAGGCAATAGACATGAAGGGGACTATTGACAAGGCTCCAAAAAAAAAAAAAACCTAACAAAAAAATAAATATGGCAAAACCAAAAACAAAAGCTGATGCTAAAACCTATGGTTTAGATACTGAGTTCCTTTTTTTTAAAGGAAAGACTGTTTATGGCTCAGTATTTTCTACTAGAAATGTGGATTCCTTTATATAAGGTGGAGAGTATGACTGTGGTCTATGTGATTTTGATAGCAGCAAGTAAGGGTATTTCAAGATGTTAGATTTCAGACTTTAAATTATTTAAAATTTCAAACCTGTTTTGATATAAACTTCTTTGAACTTTTACAAAATTACAAACCTTTCTGTAAAAAATTGCAAACATTTGTGTAAAATAATAAAACAAAGTAGAAAAAAGATTTTGCCTTTTTTTGCTCATTAATTTACAAAGTTAGATGAATACTGCATCATCCAAAAGTTTACATTTATTGTTCATGTTTTTATACATAGCTACAGGGGCTAGTCATCTGCAGGAAGTTGGAGGCCATGGTTTTCGGGAACTTCTTCCGGCCCCTTCTCATTAAAAATTAAACTGGACTCCATCAAAATTCTTGAAGTTTGGTTTGGGAAGGAAGTCACGGCCCAAAAAGTCCTCACAGGAACACTTGGCCCAAGTTAATTAATGGATTGGGCTGTGGAGCTTCAGACAGTTCACTATTATGTGCAAAGTGCTGGTTCTGTGTAACAAAGTTCTGCCTGTGCTCTACCATACGAGACAACCTATATGACGAAAATGTACCAAAAAAGATAGATAAAACTTAGGTTGATTTTTTATCTTTGTAATAATAAAAGCTATCAATCCACAAATTATAATCAAAAATAGAAAGCAAAAGGCAATTTATATCCTTTAAAAAGAATAGAGAGGAGAAAATTAAACCCCTACCTAGCAGTTTTGGCTTGACCACCCCAATAAGGGCGACCCCAATTGGAAACCTGTCCCTCAAAAAAAAAAAAAAACACACATACCCTCACACTCAAGGTTATTAACTGAGGGGCAACCTAGACATAAAGACCATAGGGCAACAAGAGAGAATAACACATTTCCCCCACTTGCCCAATAGTAAAAATCATGGATAGACATCAGACAATTCACCAATATCTGTATAACCTTGAACAAAGTATCCTAGCGGCATAGAGGGAAAAGAATAGTAGCCAGATCAGCGCTTACTTCACAGATAGAATCCTAAAGGAGAAAACGCATCCTCAATGAACCTCTATTCAAATCCCTAATTTCTCTCACTGCTCTCTCTCATTGCTCTAAGCTGCCATCAGACCATGGTGAGTCACTCCTTGCTGAGTCTTATCTCTAGCACAGAAGCTTGCTAAATTAATGCCAAGCTTTAACCCTTAGAGCCCTGTAGTCTTCTATACTACAATATATAAACCTCCAGCAGTCATGTCAACGTAACAAGATCAGCTAGGGATAGCAGAGCCAAAATGCCAAGCACTGCTGTAGAACCATCCACAGCCTGACCAGGAAGCCTGAGTTTGAAGCTGCCTGTGACGCTGTGAAGCAGCATGGTGCGACAATCCCTTAAAACCTGACTTGTAGAAACTATAGACTATCCCTAGCTTACCAGAACTAAGAACTTGTTGTAGTCTATTCAAGGGCTCTCTTCGGCCCTCGCAGAGATTGTTTGGACCGATGTGGCTTCATGCAGGTTAACCAACTGGAACAAGGACAGAAACTAGAGTATTGATGACTAGGCTGAAGATTACCACCCCTCTCCTCCTAGGTATGAAAATTGATTGTTAATAAAGATGTTTAATAAAAAAAACTGCAAATATATATGTCCACATTTGCATGTTTCAAGTTATGTAATGTATGATATATCGTCATGTATCGCCATCGTGGTTCTTTAAATCTATGGATTATTGATGAACCGTTGGAGGCTCTGAACGGAAACTCGGTATCTCGTGCCTACAGGAGGGCCTAATCCCAGTAAAGTAGTTAGTGTTCTTTATTTTTTGGATCATCATGTAATGGTGAAATATATTATGCACATATTACATTACTATAATATTTACTTAAACGTAAAAATAGCTTCAAGTATACAGGGGAAATTTATTAAAGAAGAAACTATTTTTCTGCACAGCTCACCGAATAAATATATTCTGAGACGCCAAGTTGCAAAATCTCTTGAGGTGCTCAGATCGAGTCCATAGGCAAAAGGCGGAGATCAAAAATCCAAAAGAGAAAAAAGGATGATCCAGCACACCCCAAGGTGAGATAAAATCTAAAAGTCCAAAATGTTATTCTGTATTAATTAAAAAAGTATATAAGACATAGATGGTGTAAATACCCCAGGCATCAGGCTGAAACAATAATCCTACGCGTTTCGGACACACAGTCCTTATGCGTGTGAAAGAGAAATCCATGTCACCTATCACCTGGAGTAGATTTTAGGTGTACTTTTGCCACTTTCTGGACTAAATTATAATAAATGTGTCTGGCTATGCTAGGCTTTTTAATAAATTCTATCCACTTTTTTAAATAAAGTTGCAAGTTTGTTATAAATCAGCTGAAGAGTTGCAAATGTTTCAGCAAATGAGGTGCAAAAAAATATTTTTTTACACTAGAATTCTGATCTAAATCACTTCATCAATTGCACCCTATTTTCTTTGTGTAAAAATATGTAGCAGATTTACTAATGCAATGACGCCAATTACGGCACATTTACATGGTTTTAACACTTTAAGACATGTTTTGCACTTACATGGTTTATAGGTAAAAGGACATAGTTTTTATAGAAATGGGGGCTTATCTTATAATGGGACAATGCTCAAAAATGTTGGTGCAATTATTTGCATAAAGCACGTCAATAGATAGGTGGCATAAAGTTACACAATAGTGTCTAATGAATCAGTAAATTTATCATACAGCTGAGCCACTGTGATGTATTTGGTGCGTTCTTTGACTGTCTAGTCTAAGTGGGAAAGTTATTAAGACTGGAGTTAAATACTCCTGGTTATGTGGAGCTATGCTGCCTTCTGCTGAGTTAATAGCACTTAGGGTTCATGAAGACGATCATGTGGTCTTCTCCTTGTTTTCAAATCAAAGTACATACAGAGTTGTCACTTGTTAGAATAACATACACAGAACAGATGGAGAAATGGCAGTGGAATAACTGAGAACAAAGTGGTATGGTGTCTATACTTGTATGCAGGTGGATAGGTGGCAGATCAGAAGACTTGTCTTTATGACCCCAAAAATGTCCAAGGGTGACTATGGTTACACAGAGTGTTGGGCTGGGATACCTAGGGACCACTAGAAAAATTTATTTTGGGTGAACACCAAAGCTACTGTATTTTGCCTCCCTGTCTCTGTGCGCTGTTCCCACCCAGTCTTGCTTCAACTTATAGAGACTGGTGTGATGACATAGTTATATACGGTAGACCATCTATAGATAGTTATATAGGCCCCCAGTAGGTAGTTTATAGGCGCCCTATAGGTAGGTATATAGGCATCTGGTAGATGGACCCCCTGTAGATAGGTGTATTAGCCCATGTAGGTAGATACATAGGGCGACATGTATAAATCCTGACGCTGACAGGCCAGTTCTAAATAGCTTTAAGGTAGTAGAGAATGCGCCAGAATGTATGAACCTGTTCTTCTGCAGGTCATACATACAGGCGCAGTCTAGTGCCAATACGACAAGTCTGGCTCAGGTACCACCTTTACCCTGGTCTGGTTGTTCTAACTGTTTTGCGCCTAAGTTTGGCGTCAAAGAATCATAAATGTGTCTACTACTATGAATGTGGTGCGACGACTCCAGAACGGCCCAAATCTTTGGCGCATAAAAAAATGTCGCACAGGCACTTATTGCGCCAAAGTTTGGAGTGCGGCTGTTCATACATCTATAGAACAAATCTACTACAGCTTTTTGACGCAGCCCCGTTCATACATGTCGCCCATGGTGCATGATGTATGAAAACTGTCTAAGTCGAAGATTTTCTGTGCTGCCTATAGCAACCAATCAGAGCTCCCCTTTCGTTTCATATAGTCCTCTAAAAAATTAAAGGGGAGCTCTAACTAGTTGCTATTGGCAACAAAGAAAGTCTTAGACCTGGACAGTTTTCATACATATCCCCCATAGTCTCCTGTAGGTAGATAAATAGTCTCTCTGTAGGTACGTAGACCTCCTGTAGGTAGGTATGGACCCCAGTAGGTAGTTACTTAAGTCCTATTTAGGTAAATATATATGCCCCTGTAGGTAGGTTCAGAACCTTGTAGGTAGACATATAGGACCACTACAGGTAAAGATATAAGTCCCAGTAGATAGGCAAAGGACCCCTCTAGATAGGCAAAGGACACCTGTAGGTCAGTTGATATAGATGCCCTGTGATTGTTGAAAAAAAATACCAAAAAGAAACTCACCCCTTCCCATTCCCCTGTTGAGCTGCTTGCAGTAGAAGCTTTTGGCCTAGGAGACGCAGTGGTGCAGAACATGCATAGAGTTGCAAACATACCGCAAAGCTCGGTGCCCACCAGGGGATTATTGGCTCCCCAGTGGCCAGTCCAAGCCTGCATCAGTATATGTGTTGTCCCGGGACCCATTAGTCCCCTGTTTGGCCAGTCTAACAGTGGTTCTTTTTTACCACCATTTTTTTATGTAACACCAAACAATTTGTCACATTATAATTTTGTTAAACTTGTATAAAAGTGGATGACCAAGGCACTATAAGAATTGGCTTAGTTTAATAACTGCAAAATTTCAATGGCTGACTGTGGTCTCCATTATCTGTCTACCATTCTAGAGCAGAAGCTTTAGGGGCCCCAATGCAAAATAGGCTTCCACCTACCATATACCATTCATAATTTTAGTATCTTCTTATGTGGCAGAGGGGACTCCTCAAAGTCCTAAGCCCAGTAATGACTGCTACCCCTGCACGCCTTAAAGCTATTCCCCTGCGGTAGAGTCTGCTATTCTTTTATCTGACAAATACCAACCTTTGTGTAGCTGTGTGTGGTAAGGAACACATAAATGCACACATAACATGCATGTAATTGATTTAATTATTAAACAAGTCACTAGATAAGTGGATGCACACTGACCATTCAATTGTATTGCCAAGTTACTGATTTATTAAAAGACACGATTCAAAACCTCTTAAGCGTAACCTCTTTGTTCTATGATATTAATGTCCAAACCTGACTAATACTAGTTTTAATCCAGGGTTTGTTAGGACTGTGCATGGATGGGATAGCTGTAGGAAAGACTTGATTGGTGAGGGTCTGATCCTTTGGGCTCCCAATACCAGTAAAATGAAGGGACGATGGTGTTTGAACTTCAGCAAGCACCACAGTCGCTTTATTTTACTGATCCTGTGGCTTTTGAGGATTTTTTCCCCCCATCATTCACATATTAACACATCTTAACAAGAAATTAGTTTGGTTCAAGATTGGTTCAACCAAACTTGTAAAAAATAAAATATCGTTTCAGGATGTCCCAAACCTGAATCTTTTCTCCAACTTTAACTCTATCTCTAATCCTATTGCTGGGGTGTTTTAGGGGTAAACTGAACTTTCAGCATCGCTCTAGGGCTCGTATTGCTCCCACTGCTACGTCACTTCCAATGTGACCATCTGACATCACTTCCAGATTTCCTAAGTTACCCAGTTGTCGTTGAGAGTGGAAGTGACATTGGATGTGGGATCGGACATCATGCATAACATTCAATGTCACTTCTAATTTCCCTAGGTAAAGGGATCCTGAAGTGACTTGGACCAGAATTGAGCTGCGAGGGGGGGGGACAAAAGCCCAGAGAACATTTAAAGGAATTTAAACCCCCTTAAAAACCATAACTTTAATTCTAAACTTAATTTAGGGTTAAAGCAGAGTTTTAGACGATATTTGTGAAAATTAAATTCAGGCCTAACAAAATCTGGAGCACAATACTAAATGTGGTCAAATGGAAGGTAGTTTATCTGCTGGATCAGAAAAAAAGAGATTGACAGCAGAAGAAGACCACCTGGTCCATTTAGTTGGCTCTTATAATATTTCCTTTCTATTTTTATCTTAAAGTGGTTGTGCCATCAAAGACAGTTACAAGATACGATTATATTGTACGGCGGGAGGGGGGGTGAAAACCCTGTTCTCTAGGTTTATGGATTACCGCAATTTCGGCCGATTGCCCGTTTAGGGGGCAAAATACGCGGTGAAATGCGTGTTGAAATTACACCGTGTAAACATACCCTTAGAGCATAAAAAATGGTTACGATGGAATACATATCATTAAACTAACACTTAGAGGCCAGAAGAAAAATAAGTCAAATACATGGTGTATTCTTGGAGTGGCCCGAGAATCACTGTACTAACAGAGATTTTCAAATAACTTTGTGAACAGCCAGGTGGATTTGCAGGTTAACATCCGCAAACCCGCGCGAACCATTAAAAAGCAGTGAACACTGATGAACATTGATTGTTAACGGTTGTATGGTGTTTTCTATGCAGTCACTCTATAGTGTTCCCACCAGATGGCATATTGACAGGAATGGTGCTGGGCCCACCTATGAGACCCACATCTATCTTGCAAATGGGCCCTGTAAAGTGTTGTCTCAGAATAGAGAGACAGTCAAGCTTGCACATGACTCTCTACTCTGTACCATGGGAGTTCTGAGTACCAGGGAGTAGTGTGTTCAGCTATAACCGGCACTACCATAAACCAGAATGAAGAGTCGTTGTAACGACACAGGTAGTGGATACTCTGGACCACCGTAAGCAGTAGTAGCAGCCACACCAGGGAGCGGGTTCTAAGTAGGTCCCAGTCTTCACCAGAGCCCGCCGCAAGGGAGTCCTACCAGGTCGTTACCCCTGGCGCGACTAGCTTGTGACGGCAGCTGAGGTGCAGCGACGCAGCCAAGGTCAGGCCAACAGGTCAGGGCAGGCGGTGTAGATTCGTCAGGAGATCAGGAACGTAGCAAAAGGTCAGGAAACACGGACTAGACAGGAACGCACTGGAAACACTTTCTCAACAGGCTAGTGGCACTGAAGATCTGGCGAGGACATTCCGGAAGTGGACACCCTATATAGGGTCAGCGACCGGCAATCAATCAATTGCCCGCATGCTGGCCTTTTATATTTTTGAGAGCCGGCGCACGCGCCCTAAGGAGCGGGTACGCGCACCGGCCGGCAGAGGAGCCGCGGGGAAGCAGAAGCGCGGTCGGGTAAGTTTGTCAGCATAGGGAACGAGTGCGCCTGCGGCCCGACACGCGGACTGCGGCGCCACTTGTCCCAGAAGCCAGGGGGACAGCAGGGGCCTGAGTGCGCCCGCAGCCCCACCGGAGGGCTGCAGGTCCACCTGTAACTGTCATGAACATTCATGACCGGCTCTACATGTATTGCCAACCCTTTCGGGAACCCATTTCCAAGATATGTGCGGGTCTGTCATTAAAGTCTATGCTGGGAACACCCTCTAAGCTAACTGAAATTCCCACACTGTGACCATGCCGGGCATCCCTGCCCTTAAAATTGCTTCTGAAATCTACATTCTGTGTGGCAACTGAGCTATACATACTGTAGTAAAGTGCCATGTATTCAGGATTAAAATACTTGTACTATGTGACTCCTCCAGTCACCTACCAACAACACTAAACGTTTGATTAAGAAACAATGCAGCCTCAAATTATTAAATGCTAAAATTAAATTTGTTACATCTTGCAGTGTGAACTGTCATAATTAGTATGATAGTATAAGTAGGCAAGAGAAAGCAAGTTGAATGCTTCTAAGCATAGCTAGAGGTATAACCAGGAGAAAGAGGTAGGTTGTGATGCTGCTGTATAAAGCTCTGGTGACACCACATCTTATATACTGGGGTCAGTTTTGGAGACATCACTTAGACATTGAGAAAATAGAAAGAGTTCAAATATGGACTACAAAAATGGTGGAAAGTCTCAGGCCCAAAACCTATCAGGGGAAAGAGAAAAGGGAATTGAATTATATGGTTGCGGGAAAAGGGAAGGAAAGGATGAATAATGGAAAAATTTATTATTCACAAGAGAGGGAAGGGGAAAGGGAGGGTGAGGAAAATTCTTTAATTATTTTTTTTTTTTAAACAAAGAGGAAGAAGGGAAAGGGGTGGACATGTTTGGAAACCCCTTTACATACGTCCCCTTGCGGAAAGTATTGGGCCCCCTTGAATTTTTAAACCCTTTTGCCACATTTCAGGTTTCTTCCTTAAAAAAAAAAAATTTTTAAATTTTTTTTTATGAAAAAATCAACAACAAGGGGGGAACATTTTGTGTAGGGGAAAAGAAATTTTTTTGGATATTTTAAATTTTTGAAAAAAATTTAAAAAACTAAAAAGGGGTGGGGCGTGCAAAATTATTATCCCCTTTATTTCAGGGCAGCAAAACTCACCCCAGAAGTTCAGGGGAGGTTCTTGAAGACCCAATTTTTGCCCAAAATTACTTTTGATGATAAATTTTAATTTCCCTGTGTGTAAAAAAAATTTCCCCAATTAAAAATTGCACTGCTTTTGTGTAGTCTCAGGGTTTTTTTTGAAGCCAGAGGGGCATCATGAAGCCCAAAAAGGGACCACCACAGGCAGGCCCGTGATTTTGTTGGGGAGAATTTTTAAAAGCCGGTTTTGGATAAAAAATTTTTCCCCAAAAAATTTAAAAAACACCCAAGGGAAAGCATGTGCAAGCAATTTTAAAGGGGGGAAGGAGTATCAGACCACTGCAAATCTAAAAAAGCCGGGCCGTCCCTCTAAACTTTCATCTAAAAAAAAAAGGGAGAAGATCAGAGTTGACCCAAAGAGAGGGGATGAAATCAGAGATCTACAGCTGAGGTGGGGAGGGGTCTGTCCTTTAGGAAAACAATCGTCTTTTGCTGACAAATCTGGCCTTATGGAAGAGTGGCAAGAAAAAAGAAATTTCTAAAAGGGTTTACCCAAAAAAAGTTTTTTTTAAAGTTTCCCAAAAGCCCCCCCGGGGGAGGACCCCAAAAACATGTGGAAAAAGGTGCTTTTGGTCAGATGAAACAAAACCCAACTTTTGGGCCCAAAATTGCAAACGATATGTTTGGGTAAAGCAAACAGTTTTCCCCCTTTGAACAAAACCATCCCCCACTTTTCAAACATTGGGGGGGTGGCAGCAATCAGGGGTTTGGGGGTGCTTTTCTTCGCGGGGAAAAGGGAAAGAGGGTTTTTTTTTTTAAAAATTGAGGGGGAAGAGGGAAAGGGCCCCAAATACGGCCCCATTAGGAAGAAAACCGGGTTGGAGTCTGAAAAAACCTGGAGATGGGACGGAGTTTTATTTCAAAAGACAAATGATCCAAAAAAATAAAGCAAAATTAAAAGGGAAAAGGTTCAAAAATTTAAACTTTATCCAGGTGTTAGAATGGTAAAGGGTCACGCCCGGGCCCCTAAATTCCAATGGAGAATCTGTGGAAAGAGATGAAAATTTTGTGTTAACAAACGCCCCTTCCCACCCAACCTCACTGAGCCCCAAGTGTGCCCCAAAGGAAGAAATGGGAAAGAATTTCAGTCTCCGATGGGGAATCCCCAAGGATTTGAAAGTTTAAATCCCCAGAAATGGCGGCGTACAAAATTTTAAACTTAAAGGTGGCTGAAAAATTTTTTGCCCCCAAACTTTTTCATTTTTTAAAATTTTTTCAAAAAGTTTAAAAAAAAATTCAATAAATTTCTTTCCCACTTCAAAATTGTTCCCACTTGTTGTTGTTTTCTTCAAAAAAAAATTAAAAATTTTTTATCTTTATGTTTGAAAACCTGAAATGTTGGAAAAGGTTGGAAAAAATTAAAAAAGGGGCCCCAAAAACTTTTGCAAGGGTCCTGTTTGTTACAAGAGGGGGAAAAAAGGAATGGTAGGAAAGTGATGAAAAAAACTTTTCAAAATTGGGTTTTAAACCCCCCTTTTCCCGAACATTGGGGTATGCCTAAAGCCCTTTGCGGGAAGTGGAAATTTCCCGGGAAAAGGGGCGTTTGCTAAAGCCCCGGGGATCGCCAAAAATTAACCGGGCTTCTGCCCCATCACACCCCCCGGGGGAGCCCCCGGCGCGGGGGTTGAAAAAAGCATCATTTTGCAGCCGTCTTTGGCCCCCGATAATGGTTTCCGCAGGAGGGGAGTGAGCTCCCCTTGGCCCCGATCGGCGAGGCAGCGGCCAAGATGCCGCCTCGCCCGGGGCTCCCCCAAAAACTCCCCGGAAGGGTGTCTTAAAAGTCCGGGTTTGTATGGTGATTCCCATGCCCCCAAAAAATTTGGGGAATTTGGGGTCACTAGTTGCCAATTGGGCCCTCATTTGAAAAGCAAATAACGCCCGTGCACCCGATGCCTCTTCAAACAGGGAATTTTAATGATTGCTTTTCCCCCGTGGGGATTTGCAGTTTACAAATCCCCAATGGGGAAAAAATTAAAAAAAAAGTGAAAAAGTAAAAAAAAAAAGTAAAACCCCAAAAAAAAAAATAAAATTAAAACCTTTCCTTTCCTTTTCCCCTTTACAAAACGCCCAAACGCCCCAAAAAAAAACAAAAATAAATTAAAAAACCCTTTTTTTGGGTTTCGCCCCGTGCGTAACGATCCCCCCCTTAAATCTTTCTTTTTTAATTTAACCCCTTTGGTGGAAAGCCCCTAAAAAAAAAAAAAACAAAAAAAAAGTCACAGAAAATTTCGATTTTTGTGCATCCCGAGCACATTAAATGGAATTAAAAAAGGGATCAAAAACTCATAAAAAACCAAAGTTGTTTCCAAATTTAAAAGTTAAATTCAAACCCCAAAAGAAAAAATTTTTTTACACGTTCTGTTTCGGAAAAATAAAAAAATTAGGGGTCTCCGAAGACACAATGTTTAAAAATTTTTTAACAAATTAAACACAATTTTTTTTTTAAAGTGCTTCCAAAAAAAAAAAAAAAACTATATAAAAAGGGGATGCGTAATCATTTTCGACCCCGAGAGTAAAGTAAAAATGGTATGGGATATGCACGGTGGGGTGCTGGAAAAAAAAAATAAAAAACACTACTTTGGATTGCAGTATTTTCTTCACCCCGCCCCCAAAAAACGGGAAATTAAAAATGGGTCAAAAAGTTGGTCCCCCCCAAAAAAGATAAACCCAAAAAAAAATTTAAAATCATCCGCAAAAACAAAACCCCTACACAGCTTCCCTACCCCAAAAAAAATAAAAAAGGGTTAAAGGGCTTTTCGGACTAGGCGTTTCAAAAAGTGTTTTCCTTTTTTAATAAAAATGTTTTTTTTGTGTTAAAAAGCAAATAAAAATAAAAAAAAATTTCAATTGGGTTTTGTGTAATGTTTTCGACCTGTGAGGGAAAACTACATGTCAAATATACTGCAAAGGTTTAACCCTGGGTTTAAAAATTTAAAAAAAAAAAACCACTACAGGAAAAGCTGTATTTTTTCAAAAAGCCTAAAAAAAACCCTTTAAAAAAAAGTGATTCAAAAACCGGCATATGGCCCCCATAATGGTACTAATTTAAAAAAGTTTTAACTATCCCACAAAAAACAAGCCCTTAATCAGTCCGTTTACGAAAAATGAAAACCCCTTATGAGTATAAAAAAAGGACAAATAAAAACGCAAAATTTTTTTGACCCTTTTTCTAAATTTTGTTTTAAAAAAAATTTAAAAAAATAAAAAAACTATATAAAAACATATATTGCTTTGTAACCCACCCCATAGTAAAGTTTTCTTTTAATTTTTTACTGCCGGCGAAACCGGTTTTTAAAAATTTTAAACCCAAAAAACAATGGCGGAAATGGTTTTTTTTCCCCAATTTTTATTTGCCCAATGCAAAAAAAAAAAACTTTGGAAAAACCTGTGGAAAACCCCAAAAGCACAAAAACACCCCTAGATGAGATTATGAGGCTGCTGAATCCAAAAAAGGGGTGCTTCGGGAAAAATTTTTCCCCTTTTTGGTAATTTTGGGGGGTTTGTAAAAGGGGGACATGGGGGGCCCCAAAAAAAATCCCCCGGGTTCCCCCAAAATCCAAGTAAATCCCTCCCTTTTTTCGCCTTGCCAAAGCGCCCAAAGCAGGTTTTACAAAACCCCCATGTAGGGTTTTTGCCGAAAAAAGGAAGAAAAATTTCGTAAACAAGGTTTTGGGGTGTTTTTTACAGGATGCCTTGGTAAAAATTTTAAATTTTAGTAAAATTTCCGGTTAATTTGGGAAAAAAAATTTTTTTTTTAAAAATTTTTTTAAGGGCCCAACGCCCCAAAAATTTTTTTTGACCACACCTGTGGGGGCGATATTGTAAATGCACCCCGGATATATTCCTTTAGGGGGGTTTTTAGTTTTCCCCTTTGGGGGTTTTTTAGGGGAGTTTATTAAATTTTTTGCCCTTAGGGTTGCAAAACGGAAAAAGGCCCCCAAATAAAATGTTTAAAGAAAATAGACCCCCAAAAGGGCCGTTTGGTGGTCCCCCCCTATTCTTTGGGGTTTTTTTGGGTTTTGGGAAAATAATTTCACTAGGGCCCCATATGGGATATCTCTGGGAAAAAAGGCAGAATTGGGGAAACAATATTTAAAATTTTCATTTCCCGAAACACATTTTTCCCATTCTTGTGAAAATGCATAAAAAAAAGGAAAATCTGCAAAAAAAATAAAAATTTGAAATTCACTTCCCCTTTCTTTTTAATTCCCGTGGGAAAATCCTAAAGGGTTAAAAAATCTTCCAAATGCAGTTTTGGGGAAAAACTTTTAAAGGGGTGTAGTTTTTAGAGGGGGTCATTTATGGGGGGGGGGATCTAACATACAGGCAATCAAAATCACGTTAGAAATTTGGGCTGGGCCCTTAAAAAATGTGTCTTGCAAAAAATTTTTTTTGAAAAAATTTTAAAAATTCTACTAAATTTTTAAGCCCCCTAAATTGTAAAAAAAAAAAAAAAAAAAGACATTTAAAAATTAGGCCAAAATTTCAGAAAAATATGGTAGATGTAGTTTTAAAAAAATATTTTGAGGGAATAACTATCCCCGTTTTTCCTGCAGAAATTTTTAAGTTTAAAAAATTTGGTTTAAAATTTTTTTAATTTTTTACGATTTTTTTTTTATTTTTCACAAAATAAAAAAAGTTTTTTTGACCCCAAAAATTTTTTATATCTTAAAGTATAATGTGTCACGGGGAAAAAAAATCTCTGAATCACTGGGGTAGGTTTTAAAAAGTCCAAAAAAATTATTCTACATAAAGTGGGCCATGAAAGATTTTAAAAAAAGGGGTTTTGTCGAGAGCCAAAAAATGGGCTCCGGGGGTAGGGGTTAAGGAGGGAAGAAAAAGTCCAACAAAATTCAAATATTATAATACTTTATAATTTTAAAGTTACAAAAAAAAGACCCTATCAATGATAAAATCATGAAACACCCCTATCTAGAAGATGGGCCCTTTATAAATGTGGGGAAACAATTTTTTTCATTACAAAAGACAGAATTTTAGCAAAAAAAAATTAAAATCATAAGCGAAAAATAAAAAAACTGATAATAAACCCCCAAAAAAATTTTTTGGGAAGTCAAAAAGGTAAAACTCCCCCCCAGAAATTTTTTTCTTTTGGTTCTTTTTCAAAGGGGTTTTCAGGGGGAAAAGAAAGGTTAAAAGGGGGGAAAAGATAGAAACCTTTAGATATATTACAAGAGGAAAAAAGAAAATGGGACCCTGATGGGAAACTCTTTTTAAAGTTAAGGGGGGGAAAAAGGGGGGAAAATGTGGAAAACCCTTTTCATATGTAAAAGGAGGGGAAAGGAGGTAAAAAAAGGGCGCAATGGAAACTAAAACATATATAAGAGAAAAGGGAAAGGGAAAGGGGGGAAACCTTAAAGTAAATTTACTTTATGTTAAAATTAGGAAAAAAGGGGGAAAGGAAAGACTTTGATGGAAACCCTTTTACAAATGTTATAGGAAGGAAGAAGGGAAAGGGGGAATATGATGGAAACCTGTAAATATGTTGCAGAAGGGAAGAAAGGAAAGGGGGAATATGTTGGAAATCTTAACATATGTTGCAGGACAGAAGAAAGGAAAGGGAAGATATGTAAACCTTTACATATGTTACAAGAGGGAAGAAGGCAAATGGGGGACATGATAGAAACCTTTACATTTGATAGAGGAGAAAAAAAGGGAAGAGGGGAAATGATGAAAACTTTGACTTATGTTAAAGAAGGAAAGAGAGATGGGGGACGATGATAAATAATTAAACAATGTCCAGGAGGAAAGCGTTTTCAATAAGAAACTAAAGGTAAGAACAAAGGGGCACAATCTGAAATTTGAAATTGGGGAAAGGAGCAATTTGAATATTTTTTTATTTAAAAAGGTACATATGTTTAAAAACCCAAGCTTTAAAGCAATGGGGGTTGGGAAAATGAAACAGTGGGTAAAGAAAAAAAGGGGGCCTCGTTCACAGGGCTTATTTTCAAAACGTATTTAAAGGGGGATTTCCGATTTTAAATACGTTCCTAAAATAAGTTGAAAATCAGTTTCAAAAAGTGCCCAAAGTGTGGCATTTATTTGTAACTAAATTTCCCCGAGGGAAATTTCCCCATTTCCCAATCTTGTAGGGGGTTTGAACCCGGCCGGAAAAAAATTTTGACATTTTAATTGTTTTTCCGCCGGGAAATTGCCGTCGTCAATCCCCCCGGGCGGCCCCGGGGAAAAGGGAAATTTTTGGTTTTGTTTGAACGACGCGCCGATTTTCTATTAAAATTCATAGAAAAAAAGGCTGGGGCCCTTTTTTTTGGGAAAGGTTTTGCCGGGTTTGAGGGACGTCAATCTGGGGAAACCCGTCCGAAAATAAGCCGTGTGAACGAGGCCCCTAAACCTGCCAGAATTAAAATAAAACTTTTTCAAAAAACAAAAAAAAAAGGAAAATATTAAAAGGGGAAAAGAAAGATGGGGGGGGATTTTTTTTTCTCCCTTTAAATTTTATGTTTCAAATTTTAATTTATCCTTTATGTGTCCATTTGTGAAATTTCCTAAATTTTTCAAAAATTCCCCGTAGTTATGAAAAATGGTCTAGAAAAATTACCCTGTCTTTATGTTTTTATTAAACCCAAAATTTAATGTTTTTTTTAAAAAATCGAATTACATAGAATAAACTGTGATTTCTCAAAAAACCTTTATTAAAAAACCCCAAGCCCCACCCTATAAAACATGGGCCATAAAAAGGGGTTAAACCCTTAAAAGTTATATTTTAAGTAAAAACATTTTGGAAAGTTTTTTTCCCTTCCCCAAACAAAAACAATCTGTGAAAAATTTTAACACTCCTTTGAATTTCCCTTTCCCCTTTGTACTGATTTTTAAGGGCTAAACCCAACCTTTTTGAAAAAAAAAGGGATTTGAACAAAAACCCCTTAAAAACAAGTAATGTGGAGGAGGAGGAAAGTGAGGCCACTAAGCCCCATTTAAATCATCTAAGATAGCTTAATAAGAATTTAAACAAAGGACACGCACTGCTTCCTCACAGGCGAGGTGTAAGTATCTAGGTCTATGTTAATATATAATGAGCCCTTGTGACATCCTTGAACTTAGACAAGACTTTTAAGACATCGACCTCAAGAACAATTATTTTACCTTGTTAGGCTCTATCCATATATACACACTCTATGCACATTATTATGACAACTTCCTACTTTCGACTTCAACAACGCATAGCTCCTGAAGTCATGAGTGGTGGGTATATAAGGTGTGTGATAGGCTGTCTGCCCACACCTTCCTCTTTACTGTCATTGGTAAAAGAGAAAATTAATCAGAATTGCAAAAAAGGATGATTATTAGGTTTTGGGCCAAGAGTGGCAGTATGTCTGAAATGTGAAGTTTGTGAACTCTCTGCGGGCTGCTATGGTGTAAGTGTACCGTGAGTGGACAAATGACGCCAGTGTGAGAAGGTGACATGTAAACTGCAGAGCACCACGTGTCACTGATGTGAGATGTTGGCTATGAAGATGTGTGAGGGTGAACAGTGGAGCAGCACAACAAACTGGGTATGAATCCATGCCTTGCAGATCACATACACATACATGCTGATTGTCTTCTCTCGGGAAGATGGGATCCTCCAACCAAACAATGCAACATGTTATATGGCTATAAACGTCCGACACTGGTTGTAAAAGCATGACCAAGACTTCTGAGTACTGCCCTGGTTTTCTAATTCTTCAGGCCTTACCCAGTTGAGCATCTATGGGACCACTTTGATTTGGCTCTATGGATCCCCCCCTATGCACCCTTCAGCAGCTGTGGGATGCAGTTAGCTCCAAATACCTGTGAAAACCTACCATGACCTTATTGAGTCACTCCCAGTCCGTCTGCCTGCTGCTTGTGCTGCACACGACAGTCTCTCCAGATATTAGCTGGTGGTCATAATAATATGACTCGACTGTAAGTGTTTAACGGATGCAACTAACAATGACATCAGTCAGCTACAATATCCCATTTTTGTATACATTTTGTTGTTATATCCTACGATAAGGAATAGTATTGTCTACTTCACTATTCCTTACCATAGCATACCAAAGAAAATGTAGCCAAAAAACATTCTTTTAGTCCTCTGTCATGCCAGTATAACATTACTGGCATGACACTTCCACTGAAAATACCCTAAATGGCTGAGAGCTCTACTTTAGGGATTGTAAGAGATCATATTGGGAGGGGGACTGCATTACAACTATAACTACAGTAGAGAGAATAACACATATATACTGTATATAGACTCCTCCAAAACTGATGTCTTTCTCGCTGGAGTCTGGAACCTATCAGACATTTTATTGTATAGCTTATGGATTTACTATGATTGTGTCCGAACTAAATACTCCCTGAGGAAGAAATCCAGAGATAATACAGAACGTTTTTTTTGCTGGATTTAGATTTAGACTCATTTAGATTGTTTAAAATAGCACATACATCCCTCCAGTGCCTAAATAACAGTATCCAACATATCAGTACCTGCCATAAAGTACTCACTATAGCAGTGCCTGTCATAAAGTGCTCACCATAACAGTGCCACCCATAAAAGTCCCCACCATAACAGTACCAACCATACAGTGCCCACCATATCAGTACCTGCCATACAGTGCCCACTATAGCAGTACCAGTCATACAGTATCATCCATATAGTGCCTGCTATAACAGTGCCAGTCATTGAGAGCCATCCATATAGTGCCCTCTATAATAGTGCCTGCCATACAGTACTAACTATAGCAGTACCAGATGTACAGTGCTCACCATAACTGTGCTAGTTATACAGTGTCCACTATAACACTGTCAGTCATATAGTGCCTGCCATACAGTGCTCGCCATAACAGTGCCATCAGCTGAATGCAGCTGTCAAAAGAAGAATACTGCTTTGTGAAGTATGAGGACAAAGAGAAAGTATATTTGTGTCCTTATGGCTGGAGGCCATACAGATGAGCACCTGGGGTCACATGTTGTGCATCCCTGTACTAGAGACACATAATGAGTATAAAAGATCCATAAACAGCAATATTTTAACAATTTTCATGTAGAAACCATTAGATTTATTAACAATGTTGGTATTACTTATATGGAGATAAAAATTGGTACTTGGGTGGTAAAAGTTGTAGGACACTGTAACTTCTGCACTGTATGATAGCATAACTTTGTCACAGTACTGAAGTGTTATTTTGCTACTATATTGTTGTAGGATTTTACACTATATATAGGACTGAAAGAATGGCCCCGAAAGTCTCAGTTCAGAATGGATAGTAGGTCACTACTACTATACTGTTCATCCTGTTCTATGGGAGTTTAGCCAAAACACACCACTGGATATGCCATTAATATACCATCAGTGTGAGATGGGAATACCCCTTTAACCTGTTATACGAGGGCCGTACATTAAAGATTTCTATTGACCCACTTCTATTTATCAAAGGATGCTGAAACTACACATGTGTAGTGATATAAGTCTCTATAGGTTACCTGACAATTTGCTACTCAGAACTGATAACGGCCTTGATTTTACAGGTGCTGAAGTGGTGTGAGGTTTGATATGGACCCAGTGGAATACAGAGCAGTCATCAGGTTCCTTTCCTTCAAAGGCTGCACACCAAAAGAGACATTCGATGAGATGAAAGAGGTTTATGGCGATGATTCCCTATCATATGATGTAGTCAAGAACTGGCATCATCACATCAATGGTGGTCAGACTTTTGTTCAAACAGCTCCAATTCCAGAGCGCACCCTCTCTGCTATTAATGAAAACACAATCCAGCAAGTGGAGTTTGCCATTTAGGAAAATCGCTGCGTAAACATTCGCCACCTAGCCCAAAATATCAAGATTAGTGTGAGGTAAATAGAAAAAATCATCCAAGACCATATTTAAATGCATGAGGTATCCGCTTGCTGGCTTCCCTGGCTGCTCACACCTTTCCAGAAGCAGGAACGAGTCGAATGTTCTCAGGTTCTATTGATGATGTGACATCAAAAGACTGATCACACAGGATGAAAACTTGGTCCATTACTATGATCCTGAGATTAAAGTCCAGTTGATGCAATGGAAGCATTCTGACTCACCGCCTCCAAAGAAGGCACATGCTGAACCCTCGGCAGGCAAGGTCATGCTCACAGTATTTTGGGACCAGCATGGAGTAGTATTGATGGATTTCCTAGCAACGGGTACAGTGATCACTGGGGCGTACTATGCTTCACAGTTGCGGAAATTGCGGGAGGCCATCAAAACCAAGAGATGTGGCATGCTCACCAAAGATGTCCGCATTCTGAGAGACAATGCACCAGTTCACAACTCACATGTTGCCCAAATGGAAGCATGCTCTTGTGGCTTTGAAGTTCGACAGCATCCCCTTTATTCAACAGACCTCGCACCTCTGACTTCCACCTTTTTCCAACAATGAAGTTATTTTTGAAGGGCAAGCATTTTCCAGATGATGAGACTCTGATTTCCGAAGTCACAACATGGCTTTGGGAGCAACATGTTGACTTCTACAAGCGAGATGTTTACAGTTGCTTAAAGAGATGGGAGAAGTGTGTCCCCCTAGGTGGTAGCTACATAGAGAAGGGCTAATAGCTGTGCCAAGTTTCATTGCTCTTAGTCCACAGGAAGTGGGCCAGGGGAAGTCTTTATTGAAAGCCTCTTGTAAATCCAGTCATTTTTTTCTGTTTTGTCTCTCAGCATTCCATGGCTTATAGCTGGTATTTATGAGGCCTTGATTTTTGCACAATGTGTTTTGGTTTCTTTCAAAGTCAACATTTAACACATAGTTTTAAAATACTGAGAAAATGCGGAAATTGAAAGAGAACTGGTCATCGTAAATAAGTAATTGATTTACTGCACTGATTGTTACAATCATAAGGATGCTAAATACCTATGATATAAACTTAATAAAACTCATTGTAAGAACAAAAAATATTTTTATTATTTAGTACTGTATGGTGTAATTAGATTACTATTGTCCTGCCTTGTAGGCAGTGTTTAGTTATTTGGTGGTATTAATTTGTGACTATATAGAGATACTTTTTATGTGCTGTATTTAGGTATTATTTTGGTACTGTATTGAAATAGCATTCAGACACTATATGGTGGTATGACTTTAGTACTGTATGAATGCTGTCACGGACCGCGCCACAGCCCATGGGTTAGGCTGCGGGCGCGTCCGTTCCCCTGCCGGCTCCCCAATGCCAGGGGCGAGTGGCCCCATGATCCGTGCGCCGGGCCATGGGCGCACTCGCTCCCTGGGGCGCGAGTACTCACCTGACCGCGCTCCTGACTCGCTGCTTGCCTGTGTAATTGGTGGGTGCCGGCCGCTTACCCTATATAATGGCTCCTCCTCCGGCAGTCCCCTGCTGGATCTTTAGTGCCTCATAGCCTATCGAGAAAGCATTCCTTGTGCCGTGATTGTCTCTTCCGTGTACCGTACCGCCTTGCTTCCGTTTCTCGACCACGAACCTCTGCCACCTGTCCTGACCTTCTGCCTGTCCTCGACTACGCCTACGTCTCACGATTCTGTACCACACTCACCCTTGGCTACCACCGCAAGCAAGTCCCGCCAGTGGAAGCGACCGGGTTTAGTTTTCCCGCCACAGCAAGTCCATCCCGCTTTGCGGGGGCTCTGGTGGAAACCGGTTCTACTTAGACTCCCGCTCCCTGGTGTGGGCTTTCACCATCGCTTTGTTTGTGGCCCAGTTGATCCCCTACACCAAACTGTTTACAGTAAGATCCGTCATGGATCCCGCCAAGGTGCCTCTGCCTGGTAAAGGGCCCTTGCAGTTGTCGTTTCACAGCAAAAATTGCGATTGCAGTTGCGAAAAAAGCGGCATTTTGGACCACTACCGCCATGCTGCAGCAACTCCTGTCGAATCAACATCACCCACCATCCTCTCCGTGGCTAACCGTCTCCAGTGCTCTACCTGCGACTAGGGGTCCCAAGTCCGGTTCCCCATACCGTAAAATTTTGAGGGGGGTTCCAAGCAGTCCCAGGGTTTTTACATCCCAGTGCTCCATGCACTAAATTGTGGTTGACCAGTTCCCCACGGAGTGTTGAAGGTGGCGTTCATGGTCAATTTGTTTTCCCGGGGAAGGTTTTGGCATAGGCCACACCTCTGGGGATAGAAACGTTTGGTGACGGGGATTACGGTTTCCTTCAAAAAATTCCGTGTGTATTTGAGGAAAAGCTCGAGCCCCCTCCGCTAAAGGGCCCTCCTAACCCTGACCCAGGGGGATTGTTTGTGGGGAGACTAGCGGTACGTTCCGCCCCTTAGCCTCGGACCCAACCGAACGAGGCCCCCAGTCCCACCTTAAAAAAGGGGGCCTCTCCAGTAGGAAAAGGGAAAATGCTGGCGCAAAAAGATATCCCTTCCCTCTCTCAGCAATTAATCCATTGGCTACTCGCATGACATGCGTTTGCAAAAGGAGAGAAGGCTCGGTAAGAAGTGAGGGGGCCCCGTCCCCCCCGGGTTTTCCCTTGCCTGGCTCCAGTTTTCCGAGCCATCCCTATCCCTTACCGTCCCCCCATGGGGAAAACCTAGCGGGTCTACCGGTCCAATTTTCAGAGCAAAAATTTGGGCCCGGACGTGGGCGGAAAATTTTTTGTTTATTTTGTGGTATCCCCTTTTTCGAGAATTGCCCCTCAGTTTTTCCGGGTGTCGGGAAACTTCCGCCCTGGGTTTCGTGGGAGAGGTCCCTGGTCAAGTTCCTCCTTCCACCCCGATTTGCCTACGGATCGAAAATGATGCTGGACTCCGTTTCAGGTCCCAGCCTTTTGGACCCCCGGTTTCAGCTGGGAATTTTATTCACTTCCCCCCTGTCAACGTTGCCTTCCAGTAGTCTACCGGAAAAGTGGGGTGTCTCCTCAGTCAGGGAGAGCCCCCAAAGTGAGTAATACGGTACACCACCAAGCCTTGCCTTCATGTTGGGGTTTGCATAAGGAGAAAATCCCCTTTTATGTGTTCCCACACTCCTCCTCGGCGATTGCTAGGTTTTTTCCATGGCTGCGACTCCCTTCCTTGCTAACGGACATCAGGGGAAGTAACCTGGGGTTCCCAAAATGCTTGAGCCGGTCTGGTGCAACTTGCCAGATGCTTCCCTGCCTCTTTCCCAACCCTGCACCCTTTTCCCTGGTTTACACCGGTATAAAGAATTTGCCGATGTCTTTGGAGAAGCAGTCAGAACCTCCCCCCTCGCCCTATGATTGCCGATTGATCTATCGGGTACCGTCCCCCTCGTGGTAGGGTCACCCCTTTTGTTTGTACCCGAAACTCAAGTTTTGTAGGTAATGCGGGAGAATTACAAAAGGGGTTTTTACCCGAAAGCCCTCCTCTCCTACGGGAGCAGATTCTTTCGTGGCAAAGAAGGACGTTCCTTACGGCCCTGTATTGATTAGGGGACAAAAAGGGATACAGTGAAGTCGGTAATTCCGTGATGGGTTTTGATCGCCTTGTGGGGGGGGTTTCCCGCGTTTGGGGGGTAAATTGGGGGACCGGGGGGGGGGGGGGGGGGGGCCTTTAAAACAGGGAAAGGGACTTTTATACCTGCATGCCGTTCGGCCTGTGTAACCCCCCCCCCCGGGGCTTCCGGGGTTCGGGGAATTATGTCTTCAGGGGTCTCCTATATTCCTGTGCTGGTTTACTTGGGCGACATTTGGATATCCCTGATCGGAGACTCACCCCGGGCCACGTTCGCCCGGTTCTGAGGCGCCTCCGGCTAACCGCCTGTCGCCAAGCTGGGGGAATTTTGCTTCCCTCAAACTGCCTCCCATTCCTGGGCTCATTATCTCTGATCAGGGGTTTTCGGATGGACCCCCGCCCAAGTTGTCTGCTGCCTTTCAATGGCCCACCAGTCGGCCTTCGGGAAAAAAAAAAAAAAAAAAAGTTTTCTGGTTTTTGTACTATTACCAGAAAATTTTTTCCCCCACTTTTTTTTCCCCTGGGAGTCCTATCGTGGCCCCACAAAAAAAGAACGCTAACCCCCGAAGTTGGGCCCCCGAGCCCAGGAAAACCTTCGGGAACCTAAAAAAACCGCCTTTGCCCCTTTACTATCCTGTCTCGGCTGAACCCCCCAAAGCCCTTCTGGCTTTGAAGTAACGCCTCGTCTGTTTGGGTCGGAGTGGTCCTCACTCAAAAAGGGGGACCGGGCAAAAGTAAATTGTGGCTTCTATTCCCAAAACATTTCGGGCGGGAAAAAAAACTACACTATCGGGGAAAACCCGGGAGTTATTTGCCTTTTAAAAAGGCCTGGAGGAATGGCGTATTTTCTGCAAAAAATCCCGGCCCTCCCTCAGAATCTATTCAATCACAAGAACTTCCGTCCCCCCAGACAGCCCCGGACTCAATCGCCCAAGCCCCAGGTGGCGTCTTCTTTTTCCCCGTTTAATTTTTTGATCCACTTCCCTCCCGCAGAAAAGAATCTTAAGAGATCCCTTCATGCGCCTCCGACGTGGGGGGGAAAAAGTGGTCCCCCAAAACATAATACCCCCTAAAGGGCCCTTTTCTCCGAGCCCCTGTCGCCTCCGGAAAGTCCCCCCAGGGGAAAAAATTTTTTGGCCCAGCCTCCGAAAAAAAATTTGAAGGGGGACATGTTTTGGTGGGGGCCCCCCGGGCATCCCAGGGCTCCTAAAACTTGCCTTCTTTTTTCACGGTTCATTGGTGGCCCCCTTGCTAAGGGTTTAAGGGAAATTTTTTGAGGGCCCCGGTTCGTGGCGATGGTTTTTAACCTCTCCCCTCCTCTTCTGGGAAAAAAACCGTGATTGGGTGGTCACAGATCGGTTTCCAAAAAGGCGCTTTTTTTCCCGTTTTTTTCTGGGTTTTTCCCCCCGCTCCCCAGCTTGAAAACCCGGGCCGAAAAAACCCCCGTGCCCGGGGGGCAGCCCTTAACATACTTTTTTCCCCAAAATTTGAGAGGAAAATGGGGGTGCGTCTTATAGTCCGAATATACTTTCTCAGGCTGGCAGGAGGTTGGGAGGGGGGTGATGCTGCAGAAAGCTGGCGGCAGCATTTAAGGGGTTAAACCCTGCTGCTGGTTTCCTGCAGCATTGCCGCACTCCAACCTTCTGCCGGCTCGAGATAATACCATACAGCTGGGTTTACTTTTTTGACTATGTTATTCTAAAAAGCTTGAAGTAAATTCCTAAAATAGCAATGCACAAACAAAGGCCTATGATTTATATATAATTCATAGCACACTTTAGTATGCATGTGTTAGGGATAGAGGAGATTCTTGTGCATGTTCCTGTGCATGTCACTCACTGCTTACAACATTGTACTAATCTGCCTTTCTTTATAAAACAACTGCTGCCCTCCTGTGGATACATGAATACATAAAACACATCTAGGAGGAAAGAAGATAAATATGAGATACAAACATGATAACTTTTCGGTCTAAATAGACAACATCTATCTATCTATCTATCATTCTGTTTGATATCTGTTTATCTATCTTTCCTATATTTATCTCATATCTATCTACCTTATATTTATTTAATATTGATCTCTCTCTCCGTCGTATCTATTTGTCATATCTAACTTAGATTTATTTCATTTTTGTCTCTATGTCATGTCTATCTTCTATCTACCTATGTCTGTCTATCTATCTATCATATATATATATATATATTATTACATATATATATATATATATATAATATATATATATATATATATATATGTTATATTACACACTATATATAAATATATATATTTTATATATATATAAAACACACACATATAATATATATATATATATATATATATATATATATATTTTATATATATATATAATATTTATCTATCCATCTATCTATGAATATCTATTTCAAATCTATCTATCTAGTGGGTCACTACATTAATACATGACAATTTAGATTTTATGGAAAATACCTTATTAATGATCAGACTTTAAAAACACCAACATTCCTTCCTACAAGACAGGTTTCAACAGAAATACAAAAAACAAAAAGATTATCCCTTTTACTGCCGCTGTTTGTATATCGCTTCATGGGCAAATGAGCAAATGAGGTCGGTGCACGGATTGTCTCTCAGACTTCAGACACAATGGAACGCTCCTATGTCAGCAAAACTTTTTATCATCCAGCATAAAGTTTTATGAAAAGTTAAAATCACATATTTTATTTCGTAACTCTCAAAATGATAGATCTGCATCCCGCAGTCTAACGTGCCCCCCCCCTCACGCGTTTCGAGCTGTCTTGAGCTCTTAATTAAGACGCTGGATGAGAAAAACGTTTGCCAATATAAGACAGGTTTCAAGTCTAAACATAAAACATAGATAGCATCACACTCTAACATGATGCTCTGGTTTATAAACCTCTTTGTTATACTATAGGTCATTTTAAAATAAATAATAATTATTACTTTTTGAATAGTTTGTTAATTCATTAATATGAGATTGTTTTCTTTACAGGTGGAAGTGATTTGGATATGAGGACTGGAGGCTATGGAGGAATCCAACTTTACTTTACAAATGTGGCTTATGCTATTACATAAATCTTTAATGGTAAAATTTGCATCAAATAAACCACAACGATCAACTAATCATTGATATACTGTTGCTGAGAAGGTTTGCTCTTGGTGAGACAATCTCTTCAAAGATTATTTCCACTTAATTTAAAAATGGCTTGATTTCGTCACTGGTGCCCCCGCGAGCCTCAACCCGGGTCGCGGGCGCACCCGTGCCTCCCAGCCTGGCGGCATCGCTGCCCGCATGTCGGGCAGCGGACGCGCTGGCTCTGGCAGCCGTGTCCCGGCTCACTTACCCATCCTCGCTCCCGCAGCGGCTCCTATCCCCCAACGCGTGTGTCCCCGCTCCCTAGGGCGCGAGGCGCCGGCTCTGTTAAATTTAAAGGGCCAGCGCGCCGGTAATTGGGTATTGCCGGCCACTGCCCTTATTTAAGCCTACCTCTTCCTGATGCCCTTGCCGGATCTTTAGTGCCCATTGTCTATTGAGAAAGCGTTCCTAAGTCTTGTTCTGATTACCGTGTACCGTACCGTTTGCCTCTGTCCCTCGACCACGAATCTTGCCGCCTGTCCTGACCTTTCTGCCTGTCCACGACCACGAACCTTGCCACCTGCCCTGACCAACTTGTCTGTCCCTGACTACGAGCCTGCCTGACGATTTTGTACCACGCTACACCTCGGCTGCCTCCGCAAGCAAGTCACGTCAGGGGTAGAGACCTGGTAGACTCCCGCCGCAGCAAGTCCATCCCGCTTTGCGGCGGGCTCTGGTGAAAACCGGACCTACTTAGATTCCGCTCCATGGCGTGGCTTACGCCATCGCTTGCGGTGGTCCAGAGGATCCACTACCTCCAACCGTGATAGATATTATTTAAAGGGCTGTTTGCATCTCACACTTTGATGACATATCAATGAGATATGCCATCAAAGTGTGATAGGTGCGGGTCCCACCTCTCAGACCCGCACTTACCTCGAGAACAGACCTCCAAAAGTCTTCGTTCGAATGGTGAGCCAGTTGCACTAGGACACAACCCATCATCTGTTGTATGGGAATTCAGAGCAGACTCAAACACACCAGTCACCTGTACTCAGAACTCAAGGGATAGAATGCTGAGTCGTGTACAAGTGCTTACGGCTCTCCATTCTGATCAGAGACTTTTGGGGGCCTGTTCCTGATCAGCGAGGTGCTGATTTTGCTATGCAGTAAGTGTTACTAATTGGTGTTTCATTTTTGAAGTCAATAAAGAAGAAACTTTTGTATTTTCCTTCTGAGTTGCAAGCTGGTCATACTGTTTTTTACTGCTGTTACTGAGATAGGTGCCTGTCCCAGGGGTGAGACCTCTAATCGATATGCCATCAGTCTAAGGTGGGACAAGCCCTTTAATTTCCTTCTGCATCAGTGATTTCTATTTATGTCGCTTTGGGTAATTTTTCTTCCTTTTCTACCTTCAAAGAACCATAACTTTTTATTTTCCCATTTATATATACATAAATATAAATGGAAAAATAATATATATACAAGATGTGTTTTTGCCCAAAAACCCAATTTAGGGCGGGGGGGGGGGGGATCCCAGTACATTATGCGTTATGGTCTTCTCCTCTCACAGCTGGAGGTTTGTTACAGTTGAATCCAACTGTTATTGTGCAGCTGCTGGCTGTGCAGAGTTAAATTGTTGCCGGCCCCTTATTCTGAGTGTGAGAGGCAGGAATGCATGCTCCCGTGCCTAAATGAGGATTGAAGTGTAGTTTTTATTTGCACCATTTTGTCATACATTCATCTCTTTGTTCACTTTTTATTCCAATCTTTTGCGGACACAAAATAACCAAACATAATATATAGAATGGGTATTTTTCCTTACGGTGTTCACCAGTCAGGATAAATAATGTTATATTTTTAATAGATTGGACTTTTACTAATTCTGTGATATCAATTATGTGTAACTTTTCATTATTCTTTTTTTAAATTATTTTATTTCTAAAATGGCAAAAAGAGGCTATTTTTATTTTTTACATTTTTTTTATTTTTCAAACTTTTTTTAAACTTGTATTTTTAATCCCCAAAGGGTTCCTGACCATTTAGAGTCGTGATCACAATTTCTTGAAAAATATAATCTAAGGATTATTCTGATTGCTATATTTGGAGATGGCAAATAATTTTGCCTTCTGTATGAAGCAATTGGCATCTGTCTCATAGGGGTTTTTGCCTTTCTCTGGATCAACCCTCTAGGGTTAGAGGTTGGACTTGATGGACCTGTGTCTTTTTCCAACCTTATCTACTATATAACTATGAACTCCAGAAAGACACAGCGAGAACATACACAGATCATCTTTGATGTTAAAGCCTCTTGTTCGTGGAGATATTGACTCCACAAGACCTCTCAAGGTTCCCATGGTATCTACCATCAAGACAATATCAGCAGGTCCTGTAAGTAGTGAGGTGCAGAATTCATGGACTTTAATTTTTTTTTTTTTTTACCACATTCTATTTATGCTTGATTAAATTGAAATCTGGGGAATTTGGAGGCCCAGTCAACACCTTGAACTCTTATACCTCAGACCATGACTGATCAATGTTTGCAGTGTGGCAGGGGCAGTATCCTGCTTCGAGTGGTCAATGTAATTAGGGAATCCTGCTGCCATGAACGGGGTGGACTTGATCTGTACAATGTTAAGTTAGGTGGTAGGTGTCAAAGCAAAATCCACATGAATACCAGGAGCCAAGGTTTCCCAGCAGACACTTGCCTACAGCATCACTCTGCCTCCACCAGTTTCACTTCTTCCCATCAGACCTTGTAACCTTCTATTGCTCCATGGCCTAGTTTTGATGTTCATAAGCTTTAAGCAGTGAACAGGGGTCAACATGGGCACTTTGACTGGTCTGTGGCTATAAAGCATCCTACACAGCAGAATCTTTCTAGCAGTTTGTGCTATAGTAGCTTTTAGTGACCAAACCAGATTGACCAGTCCTCACTCCCCATCCACATCAATGAGCTTTGAGGTGGCTGTAACCCCCTTACCGATTCACTGTTTGTCCTTTATTGGGCCATGTTTGATAGGCACTAACCACTGCATACTGAGAACAACTCACAATACCTCAAACCTCATACTTGCCTGTTTTTCCAGCTCCCAACAAATTAACTCTGGAACTGATTTGCTCCCTAAAGTCTCTGAATCCTTTACAGGTATATTATCATTAAAAAATAATTGTTGTTGACTTCAATAATTATTTTTTTTAATTTTTTTTTAATGTTATGGATAATTGGTGTATAAACCCCATGCAGATTTCCTTATATTCAAACCAGGACCTCAGAGCTGCAAGGCATCTGCGACTGGGTATCCGTGACATTTATATGAATGTGGTTGTTCTTCAAGCACATGGATTTTTGCATGCTCTTTTTAGATGAATGGAACAGAGGCAGACATTTTTCAAACAAATCTGATACGTGTGACTATATCATGAGCATAAGTAAAGACATGGTGGAAAAATGTGTGAACTTGCAGTGGATTGTATAACCGTATATGTAGATTGGCCTCCGATTCCAACCTCGACCACGCAAAAGATAAAACCCATTCTAAAAATTATTCTCAGTTCTGCAAAATAACATTTAAAATGGCAAGCCCTGAAATTGGAACTGATTATGTTTTGATACATGGGGCTTTTATTGTTATTTTGATCCAAAAATCTGTAACAAATCCGTCCCCTTTAAACCTCACCTTAATAACTAAGTTGAAGTTTATTTTCACTGGTTATCTACTACAGAAGTGACAACCGATATCTCATCAGATCCAGTGGTCACTTTATTAGCAAAACTTGGTACTAGAGTAAAACAAATATGGCAATGTCTCTGTCTGTGGAAGAAAAATGAGCACAGAGTTTTGGCTATTGTCCTATTTACCAATAATCGGCCATTTGTAAAGGAGTTTTCTAATACTTTTGAAACCTCTTCTCTCCCCTAAAATTAAAATATTAATTAGCACTGACCTCTCCTGTCACCGCCAAAGCTCCAAAATCTTCCGATGGTCCTTCATCTATGCTGTCACCTTCATAACTTCTATAGTGCTGCAGCCAATCAAAGGCCTCAGCAGACGCATGACTACATGTACAATACACGACCACGTAAGCCACCATATGACGACCAAGGCCAGTTATTGGCTGTAGCATCACATGAGCATGAATACAACGTCACTTGTAAGGGACTAGTGGGGGAGACCAGGGTTCCAGCACACAGAGTGGTGGCCACAGAAGAGTTAAGTAGCTTTTATTTGTTTTTTCTAATTTTTGTAGCACAATAGTCCTTATTTATCAAACTGTCTAACAGTAAGAGACTGTCTCTGTTACCTGTAGCAACCAATCACAGCACAGCTTTTATTTTTCTAGAGCACTATATGAAATGAAAGCTGAGCCCTGATTAGTCACTATGGGCAACAGAGACTCTTAGGTGGACATGTATGAACCTGGCGCTGACTCGCCAATTCTACCTTTTTAATAATGTACGATCCGACAGGATGTATGGAAGTGTCTCACAGCTATTTATAAAAGTAGTCTCAGCCATGCCCCTTTGAAACCGGTATGGGTTGGTACAACATGCCCCAGCATCATTGGTGCAATCAAAAGTGTTGAGTCCGGTGCAGATTGCACCAAGTTTTGTCGTAAAACATTTCATACATCTATAGAACAGGACTATGAAAGTTTGTTAGGCTCAAAGCACGGCAAGAAAATGGTGCCCTTAGACAATTTTGGTAAATGAAGCTCAATGTGTGAGGGGGTGAGGAAAGAGGGTGGAGAGAGCCCTGCTGCCCTTATACCGGGCATATTAATAGTAGCGCTGAAGGCCCGCCGCTGCCTCTCAGCGCTACCCGGCCAAATGTGGCCCGTACAATGCCCAGGTCTGCCGTAGTCTAACCTCTGCCACAGAAAAGGGCAACTAGTGTTGTTCAAATAGGTCGCTGTTTGGATGGAGCAAACTTGTGAACATATTTGGGGTAGATGGAACCTAAATCTTTTCTATCACCCTAACTCTATATCTAAACTTAGGGTAAGTTCACACAACAAATTTTAATTTTATGCAGATTTTGCGCTGAAATCCTCATATATTCCCATGGTCATTCATTTGAATGACCAGTCTGTGCTGTATTTCACACAGTAACTACAGTGTGGATTTCCCGCACCACGAACTTCAAATCCATGATGTGGAAAAAAATAATGAACATAACCATTTTTTTTTAGTGGATCCTCCATGTATTTTTCTCTGACACAGCTTAGCCCAGTTGAAATCGGTCTAACCTGTGTCCAAATCAGAGATGAATACCCGATGCCTCCCACACAGCCAGCCAGTATCTTCTCTACTCTGCACTGAAGAGGGACAAAAATCTCGAAACAGCGTTGTCTGTAGATGAGAGATACTGGCTTGGCTAAAAAATCCTTTTTGCTTTCTCAAGACTCGGTGGGTCAAAAGCAAATTGAGGATTTGTTACAACCAAAAGAGGGTGCTGTGGGCTTCTCAGCCCCTTTCCCATAATGCCTTGTGATATGCAGATGCTAAGTAGAGGGCGAAAAGGCAAAACAAAAACTCTACAAGCCGTTCGTTCGGTGCTCTCCTTAAGGAGAGATCTTCCCTTCCTGAGCTACCCGATGCCTCCCACACAGCCAGCCAGTGTCTTATCTACTCTGCACTGAAGAGGGACAAAAATCCCGAAACAGTGTTGTCTGTAGATGAGAGATACTGGCTTGGCTAAAAAATCCTTTTTGCTTTCTCAAGACTCGGTGGGTCAAAAGCAAATTGAGGATTTGTTACAACCAACAGATGGCGCTGTGGGCTTCTCAGCCCCTTTCCCATAATGCCTTGTGATATGCAGATGCTAAGTAGAGGGCGAAAAGGCAAAACAAAAACTCTACAAGCCGTTCGTTCGGTGCTCTCCCTAAGGAGAGATCTTCACCTCTGTAGTAAAAGTAAAAATCTGAGTTATCAGATGTGTGAACACACCCTAAACTGTAGTTAGGGCTTTTTGCGGGTTGACTTACTGGTCCGGCAACGCTACTTCCGAACCAACGTCACTTCTGGTTACCGTAACATAGGAGTAACCCAGACGTGATGGCAACCAATGTAACATCAAAACATAGACAACACTGAACGGGCAGCGCTGTGGAACGGTAAATCAACCTGTAAAAACCCCACTCCAATTTAGGATTGATTTTTTTTGGTCTAACCCCAATTAAATTGCTTAGATTTGGATCAATTTGACATCGACCTGGAAGCGCAGCACTAGTGGTTGTATTTGAAGTAGAGAGGTAGGAATACCCCTTTAAAAGTATTAGAAAACCTCTTTAGCTTTGGATTGAAATAAATGCCCCTAAGACTGTAAGGCTATGTTTACACGGCTTAACTGCGGGGTATACAGTACGGCCAGCAATTATGCCAGGTGTTCAGGGGCTCACGTCGATTGGCGCGTACTCCTTCGATGCGGGGGAGGTGGGGGGGTTTGGGCAGCAGTCCGCCAGCCCATAGACTGTCATTACTCGTGGCGCGTAAGCGCCATGAATAAATGACATGTCACTTATCTCCCCTCTCGTACAATACAATCGTAATGTACACCCGGGGAGAGGAGGCGTAATCCATAGCTCTCTATGAGAACTATAGATTATCGTAATGATTGGGGCACATTTTGCTTGTATTAGAGTGCAGTACGCAGCTGTTTGTAATAACATAAAAAATGTATCTCAACGGATACCGCGGCGGTATCATAGACGTCTACAGTGCAAACGTAATCCTGACTGGACTATGTTTGCCCTATTTGTGTACAGTTTCTGCTTTGAACACAAAACCGTGCTAGACCTCGTTTCTGCTGCAGAAACTGTACACGTTCGTCTAAATCGGGCAAGTGTAGTCTGACTAGGACAATGTGACAATGTTTGCCCTATACATGTCTATGACGCCGTCGCGGTATCTGCCGGGATACATTTTTACAGAATCCCAATAGATAATATGAAGAGCGGCTGAAAACACTTTGAGGCCCAAAGTGAACAATTCACTTACGTTAAAAAAGGTCACAATGCAGCTCCCTCCCAAACCAGCTATTAAAACAGAAAAAGTACTACTTCTCATTGTATTAAATCACTACTTTATTGAGCAGCAGAGCTATAACATCTGTCAGAGCCCTGGAAACTCCTTCAGTTACTGAGTTATTACGATCCCTGCTGCTAATCCCGCCTCCTAGCTGACAGGACAGAGCACCGCCCCGACCACGCGTCAGCAGGGTCACGTGACCACAAGCCCCGAGAGCCCGCCCCCCGCCTCTGTGCGCGCGTCTCTTTGCCGCCACTCACCCACGCTACCCGGCAGTTGGCGCTGACAGTTCAACGGTCATGTGACTCTGCGATTGCCATGGAGATGAGACGGAGAAGCAGGCGCCGACTCTGTCTCCATGGTAACCAGGAAAGTTGGATGCAGAAGCTGAAGTACCACAGTGCGCGGCTGCAGAGCGGCTGCTCCCCCGGAATAATAAGGACTTTATACTCTAGTGTTTATATAACGAGAACTATGAAAAGTAATCCACGTGTTGCATGAAAAACACCATAACATGCTATCATTCCATACATTACACCTCACAATGTGTCCCCCAAACCTGGCTGACAGAATAAAGGTATCATGAACCCCTTCCTGGCACAAACATTTATTTTTTCATTCCTGCTTTCCAAGAGTCAGAACTAATGATATTTTTGTTGACATGTCAATACAAGCAGGGGTGCCAATATGGCAGTACGGGGAGTACTCCTGTCAGGGGCCCTAATCAAAAAGGGGCCCACTGATATGTTAAAAAATTGGAACTAGTAATGCGCATACATGCCAACTCTCCCGCTTTTGGCGGGGGGGGTATCGCTAATGGGGGTCCTTTAAATGACCGTGGCGCCGGAGTAGCGTCAGGACGCTACTCTGGCGCCGCTCCTACAGGCGGGTGAAGCTCCTACAGGCGGGTGAAACTGTAAAACTCGGGTGAAACTCGCCGGGCTCACCCGCCCCGGCGAGTTTCACTGACTTGTGTGGCCGCAGCCGCACAGTCAGTCAGGAGTAGGCAGGAGGGATCGTTCCCCTCCTGCTTTCTCCCCTGTATGTTACAGGTCAGCGTCGCAGGGGGCTTGACGCACGGATGTACTCACTCCCCCTGCGACTTTGAGGAGATCGTCTGGAGCTGGACGGGTTGCTGGGAGCCTGGTGAGGTAAGTAGTTTTTATTATTTTTTTTAATAGCTACTGGGGACAATGCCTGGCTACTGGGGGCACTACCTGGCTAAAAGGGGCACCACCTGGCTACTGGGGGCAATACCTGGCTACTGGGGACAATACCTGGGTACTGGGGACACTGCCTGGCTAGAGGGGACAATGCCTGGCTACTGGGGAAATGCCTGGCTACTGGGGGCAATACCTGTCTACTTGGGGCAATACCTGGCTACTGGGGGAAATACCTGGCTACTGGGGGCAATACCTGGCTACAAGGGGGCAACACCTGGCTACAAGGGTGCACTGCCTGGCTACAAGGGGGCACTGCCTGGCTACTACCTGGCTACAAGGGGGCACTACCTGGCTACAAGGGGGAACTACCTGGCTACAAGGGGCACTACCTGGCTACAAGAGGGGGCACTACCTGGCTACAAGAGGGGGCACTTCCTGGCTATATGGGCACTACGTGGATATAGGGGGCTACTGCCTGGCTAGTAGGGGTCACTGCCTGGCTATTAGGGGTCACTACCTGACTATTAGAGGGCACTAACTGGCTATGAAGGGTACTACCTGACTATAAGGGGCATCACCTGGCTATAGAGGCATCTACCTGGCTATTAAGGGGCTACTACCTGGCTATAAGGGCACTACCTGGCTAGAGGGGCATCTACCTGTTATGCATTTAGGTGGAGTGGGTGTGGCTTTTTCTAAGGGGCGTGGTGAACCAACAAGATGGGCGTAGCCATGCAATTTTTTTTACCACGGCTAACAGATGACTGATGGCAGCCCTGCATACAAGGGCTTGTTCTTTGTGTAACAAGTCAGGCTATGTTCACACGTCTTATTTTGGGATGGATTTCAGTCCGTAATATGCGCCGTACTGTGCAAATTACGGCTGAAATCCGTCCCAGTCATTACAGTAATCCATAGTTCTCATAGAGAACTATAGATCCCGTCTCCCCTCTCGTGACAGGTCAGTTATCATGGCAGGATACGCGCCGTGGATAATTAATGTCTATGGGGCCGGCGAGCGCAGTACGGAGCGAAATACGGGGCGAGATATGTCACAATTTAAGCCGTGTGAACATAGCCTAAATGGTTAAGTGGCTGAGATTAGAGCTTTCTCAGATCCCGGCAGCTAGCGGCGGTTGCCAACTGTATCTAACAGCCGGCACCCGCCACATATGGAGCAGTTCAATCACACTCCCTCTGTGCAGTTTGGATGTAAGGGTGTGTTCACACAGCATATTTGCGGGGTGTACTTCGGCGTGTAATTGCGCTGCAATGCTCCTGGAGTACGCCTCACAAATACAGATAAACCAGCGTAATAGGAGGCCGGGATGGGCCGTAGTGCTGTTGACCAGCATGTACTTTCAACAGTAGGAGTACTGCGGCACCCACTGGTACGCACCACAATACGCCGTGTGAACATACCCTAACTGTACATCCATTTGCTCTAAGGAGTTAAAGGGGGTTTTACCATGAAACGAAAAACCCTGCACAGCTTGTAAGTGACCTATGAAGGGCTTTTTCCTTTGTAGCATTGTGTGCGCTGCCCCAGCTGTTCTGTGGGTCGGTGCCTAATATTCCAAACTGCAGTATCTCCAGTAATAGAAGCCCCTGTTCACATTTCTTTTGCATCGTGTTTTTTGACAAGAAAAAAAATTAAAAAACTATGTTTTTGTTAGGGTCTGTCCACATGGCGTTGTTGGATTTTCAGATGGTTTGCAGATTTGGGAAACATCTGAAAACCGACAAGAAACCATCCCCATAGACTTTAAAAGAAATCCGTTCAGTAGTTTACACTGAACGGATTTTCAACCATCGGCGTTCCGAAAAACTTGGAGCATGCACAATTTGTGTGCAATTCAAAGGTTATTTGGGACGGGCGAATCAGCAAACCGCAGACAGAACCGTCTCCCAAAACCTATGAAAGACGATAAAACACCGGTCAGATTCTTATACAGACCTGACCGGCATTTTACATATGGCGTGTAGATGTAGCCTTAGGCCTCGTTCACACGGCTTATTTGGGCACTTTATTGGCGCCGTACTCCGCGCCGGATTTGCGCTTCAGAAAAGGCGCCAATCGTCCCTGCCCATTATGTTAAATTCCACTTCCATAGAGAACATGGAATCCGCGCTCTCCCGCTGGGCAAATCCGCTGCGGGGGAGAAAGTGACATGCACATTATTTACGCGCGAACGCGCCGTAAACAATGCATTGTCTATGGGCCGGAGGCGCCCCCCGCCGCGCTCGGGCCCCGCCCCGTCCCGCCCCTTATTCACGGCGGATTTGTGAGGCTCAATAGGGCTCACAAATCCGTCGGGAAAAGCCTGTGAACACGGCCTTAGGCGTCACATGTTTTTTCATGCTGTTTTTGTGACATTTTTTATGAAAAAAAGTGTGAAATTGGTACATCTTTATCGGGTGTGTTTTTTTCCATCACAAATCATGTGTTCTATCACTTGAATTGCCATTGGAAAAATGATACCAAAAATACGCAAAAATAAACACAACACACGAGCTGAAGTGAAAAAACAATTGGTCCATTGGGAGAAAAATGCAACAAACTGCCCACAAAAACTACACTTCCAACAGCTTTTTTTTAAAACGCCATAAAAATTTGGGCATAAAAGTCAAAAAAGCTGCACTAGGGAAAAACAACATCTGTAGTGTGTTTCATTTTGCCTATTAACTTCAGCGAACTCCCGGCTGCTGCAGTTTTTGGAAGAAAAAATAAATATGCATTTTAGTAGTGTTTTTGCATTATCTATTGCAGAAGTACATTGAATGAAACCATCCTAAATAAAGTCACCAGAAGGCAAGAAAAGCTGTTGGGAATTATGTTTCTTTAACATAAACTGATGAATATCTAGCTATGGGTATGTGCGCACAATGCAATCCTGTAGCATTTGTATCCAGGCAGTCACCTACCACAGCGGCCCTGTTGTTTTCCGCGAAATTTTCTGCCCTTTTAAATTCAAATAAATATTGATGATTTAAAAAATAGATAGACTGGGAGATTTGATAAATAATTGACAATAGCATAGATATGTGATATATTGCAGATAGATAGATAAGTAAATTTGCACGATATTACATAGATAGATAAGTAAGATAGATAGATATGTAATATATCGCTGTAAGATGGATATGTGATATATAGCTGATAAATAGATAAGTAAATTCTTAAGATATGAGATAGATATGTGATATATAGCTGTAAGATAGAAAGATAGATATGTAAGATAGATAGATACATAGATAAGTCAATTCTTAAGATATGAGATAGATAGATGTGATATATAGCTGTGAGATAGATAGATAGATAGATAGATAGATAGATAGATAGATAGATAAGAAGTAAATCTGTAAGATATGAGATAGATAGATATTAGGTAGATAGACTGCAGCAATCCAAAACATAGATACGAAGTGAAGAAAACTGTTCCGCAATGTTATAGATAGATAATAGATAAACTGTAAGATAGATAAATAATGTGACATATAGCTGATAGATAGATATGTGATATATTGCAGATAGATAGTTAGATAGTAAATTTGCACGATATTAGATAGATATGTAAGATAGATAGATATGTAATATATCGCTGTAAGATGGATATGTGATATATAGCTAATAGATAGATAAGAAGTAAATTCGCAAGATATGAGATAGATAGATATGTGATATATAGCTGTGAGATAGATGGATGGATAGATAAGAATTAAATCTGTAAGATATGAGATAGATAGATATTAGGTAGATAGATTGCAGCAATCCAAAACATAGATACGAAGTGAAGAAAACTGTTCTTCAATGTTATAGATAGATATTAGTAGAATAATGAAATTAGGGAATGGATTGCAACACTCCAAAACATATATAAGTAGTGCAAAAAGCTGTTCTTCATTTTAACACGTCCGGCAGCAATGATAAATATATATGGAGATGAGTTGTTATAGCTGTTATATCGTGATATGATGACATCCCTGTCCGTCAGACGCCGTGTTTCTTCTGATAGACTCTATGTAGATAAGATCAGAGCGGCTCGGGATTATATACTGATAGTATAATAACAGCAGTGTTCCCACTCTCCAGCCCCCCATAGGCACTGCTTGTAATGACACTGCCGCTCCTCTACGCTACAATAGCCGCTGCTTTCTTTCGCTGACAGGCGAGTTTGGGTAACCATGGCACCGGCGGCCCGCTCCTTCCACCCGCCTCGTGGCTCCCCGGGCGGGGGGTTTCATTGCCCCATCACCGCAACGGGCGCTGTACCCCCCCCCCCCGCGCCCCCGCAGACGCTCACCCTTTAGGCTTTTTTTTACACAGACACCTGCAGCAGGGAATCCCATATGACGTCACAAAATTTCCACCAATCAATGAAAAAGCACGTTCCCCTGCAGCACCGCCCCCCTCCTGATGAGGAATCCCCCTACTCACTGAAGAACTTTTGCCTCTCCGGGCTGCAAACTTTTTCCACCAATAGAGGGCGCACGGGTGATTCCGCTCCATCCGCCCCCCGGGGGGTCCCCCACCTTTAAAAGAAAAGGCCCCAGGAGCATCACAGGCTGCACAGAGACAAAGCCTGGGAGACTCACATAGAGGAGCCATGGAGTAAAAGCTGAAGACACATCCCCAAAATCCGGACGGTTTACTGTGAGTGGGTAAGAGGGGGGTACCTTGGGGAAGGGAAATCCGCTGAGGGGTCAGGAGGGCTGGGATAACGTGCATTGATGTCTTCTCAGGAAAGTATCATGAAGACTCTTGGAAAAGACTTGAGGAGCAGCAAGAAGGCCGGATTACAGAGAGCGAATAAGGTCATGCAGACATTTGGGTAGTGGGTCATGCAGAATACTGACCCTCTGGTGATCTATGAAGAATACACTCCCTCTGTGGCACATGTCATCCTTCTTCAAGGGTATGTCCATCTGTGATAACCATCTTACGGGTAACACAAAGCTGATCCACATCAAGAGGAACTTTATAAATACATTGCATTACTTATCCTGCCCTGATCCCGATTATTACCCCAGAGCGCACTACACTTCAGATTCCCCCTTTTCTTAAACCTCGGGCCCCAAAACATATTTAATCGGGCTGAATAAAAAAATAACGGGTTTAAACAAAATTAAAATGTTCGGGGTTTGTTTGACAGCTAGCTTGTTGACTGTTTTCAATGACAACCAGCAGAATTGTGAGTACAGCTCGAGAGAATAAGCCCTTTTTTCAAAAAAGAAATTTGCTGTATTTGAAAGGAAAGCTCCTGGCACATGTAACAAACCTATGCTTTAAAACCTTAGCTCCCCAAAATAAGGTCAAAAGGGCACTTTTGGGTGTCCGTCCCCGTAATGGATCAACTCCTAAAAAGTCAAATCAAAACCCCCTGTCACCCCCTAGGAGAAAAGCAGATTAAAGCAGCAGCCGGGCATAAACCGGGGCTCCTCGCACCTAAAACCCTCACTTAAAAACCTGTCTAAAAAAAAAATGCCCTAATTTTATTTTTATCTAATTTCCCTTTTTTAATGTCTTTGGGGTTGGGCGTTGCATCAGTTTTGATTTAAATACAAGAAATACATGACGAGGGTTTGGGTTGATTAGCCACATTTCTAGTGTCTGGGTGCAATATTACATTTTTACATCATTACGTTACATGTAGTGGAGCCTTCATCAGTTTTCTGGTGGACAGAAAGTAATGGGACACATTTACTATAAATGAGCCCCAATGTGTATCACATAATGCATGAGTATAATGAAAAGGGGGTTTGGGCACTAGGGGCCCCTAAATTCACAAAGAATTAAGGGGAGTAAGGTTTTCTCTACCTACCTTTGATCCCTCACACACCATCCCCTTTTTAAAAAGTCCCCAAAATTTTGGGGGCACCCAATAGTTTTGTCCCACATGTGCACAGAACCGCACCCAAAGGCAGTGGTCACACCAGCAAAAAACTTGCGGCCCTTGGCCAACGCCCTGTAAAATCCTTTTTCCCTTTTGTCATGCCCGCAGCCAAAAGCAAAGGGAAATAAGCCTTTATATTTTCATTTTAAAGGGGTTCTCCAGTTTAGAAAATCTTCATATACCCAAGTAGGGAATTTGGAGATAATAAAGGGGGTGCCATTCCCGGAGATTTTATCCTTGGCGAGGATTGGGGAGAAACCCTTCAAGAGCAGTTTTCAAGAGCCCCCGCCCTCTCTTGGAGGACCCAACCCTCCTCATTACAAAACAAACCAATGGGAAAAGGAAAAATTTTCAGTTTTGAAAGTTTATTTCCCCTGGGGGCGGGTGCTACAGGAAAGCTGAACACTAAGGGGCCCCAATGTATAAAACCCGTTTTTTGGGGCTAAAACTCACTTTTTTGCCCAAGCCAAACCAAACAAGCAACCCCCTTTTAAATTTTTTTCCCAACACCTATTAAATGAAAGGAAACGGGCCCGGTGGTTGCAATAGGCAACAAAATGAGGGTTTTGACAGTTTTCCCCTACATTGGCCCTTACGTCAAGGGGGGTTTTCCCCATAGATTATAGGTAATAATTGGGGGGCCCCCGGAAAAACAATACTCTGTGGATCCCGCTTGTTCCAAGGACCCTTTTTTACAGAAAAGGAAATTCCCGAAGAAGGGGAAAAAACCCCTTTAAGGTGGCAGTACCCCCTGGCTTACAGAATTTCTGTGCAGCTGCACAGGATGTGCCTTCTCCTCTCCTCAATGTGTCTGTGTATTGGAATATTTAAAGGGGTGTTCTAACATTTTTTAAAAAAATCTTGGTTATTTGGTAAAGGGAAAAAAAAAGGGGAAAAAAAAAAAAAAAAACTTCACTTTTTAAACCTGCTCATTCCAGTGGTGCTGACACTTCCAGTGATTCCAGCTGATGGCGTCACATACATTCTTCACATAACCGTGCAGCTATTCACAGGTTGCACATCTCTTGCTGGATATATGCCATATTACTTTTGAGGCCTATGATCAGCTTCAGCATCACGTGAGTGCTGAGTGTGACGTCTTCAGCGGGTTCACTGGGACCATTGCTGGCACTGAAGTGGGTGGGTTTAAAAGGCGATTTTTTTTTTCTTTTTTATATTTTCTACCATCCATTAAAAACTATCAAGAACAACTATTAAGGAACAACAAATCCATATATAAAGTGGTTTTAAAATGACACTTTTTCCCGTAAGCGTGGACAAACTCATGATGAGCAATGGGTTTTTGAAATCCCATGGACGGGCCAGTGAGGGCCCGTGGGATTTCTAACCCGGGTGTTGTTAAATTTAGTAACAGCTGCTAGATGCCCTCCAAAACTGGGTTTTCCCTGAGAACGTTTGAAATCCTGAAAAAGTAATTGCAAACCAAACTAATGGAAAAATTTTTTTCAGCTACATGAACACCCCTGCTCCCCCAAAAGAAATTTGGGTTTCCAGGGGAAAAAACCCTTTATGTCCCCATCAATCTTTCCTGTTCAGGTTTGGCATTTATTTTTACTGCTGCTTGTTTATAAATTCAGCAATTTGCTAAACCCTGCCCCCAAACGGGAAGAGATTCTATCACTTCTATTTTCTGTTCTACCAGGAGAATTGGGTTTTAAGTGTGGAGGAAGCAAAGGGAGTGAAAAAGTTAGCTGGTCTGCATTTGTTACACCAGTTAACTTGCATCCGCCCCCCTTCTTGGGTGCCCATTTCACCCCGGGGAAAAATTATGATGAAGAAAAAGCTATACCAAAGAATTGGGTTTAAAACCCCTTTTTTTACAGCAAACAACCCCCCAGATAGAATATTACTGCAGTTATTATAGTAGGCAGCCACAATAATATACTATTCACAACGGTATATATTGACCAGTAAATGAGGTCCTTTTATCAACGTATTGAAAAAAAGTATTAAATGGGTATACATGGGCTTGGGGTAAAATGCAGTAAACAGTTTTAAAAGGGCCCAAACCAGTTTTTTTTTTTCTCCGTAGTTTATTTAAATTTGCTATAGTTAAACGGGAGAAACCATAAACGCTTACCAGGAGCTAAATTCAAAAATTTTTTGGCGATGCAACAGTCTCTTTATTCCCCATGGCCTGCCTCTGGTTTTGGGTGAAAGACACTCACTTTTTTATGCGAACTGACTTTGAACCCGGGAGGGGAGTGTATTGGGGAGATTTACCTTGGACCACATAACCCTTTCTGTATATTTTTAGCATATCAGAATCACATGAATTTTTTTTGGGAGCAGTGGGGAAATCAAGTTTTGGGAGCTTTCAGGAAAAGCAATATTAAATGGCCAAACCCCCACTCTGCACCTATAAGGGCATTCCCCCCTGCAACAGGTTTTCGGGGGCCCCGGTTTTTTTAGAGGTTTTGGGCCCGGTTTTTTCAAGAACCGTCTGAAAAACCCCCCCGAAACGGGGCCCCAACGAGGCCCCTATGGAAAACCCGTCAGCAGCCCCATGCAAGGGTTTTTTTCCCCCTGGCCCGGTTTTTTTAAAAAGCAGGGCCGCCCGAAGAACCTTAAACATGCACATTCTTCCGTCTGGTTTTCGGACGGAATATGTGCATGTCAATGTGAAGGGGGAGGGCTTTTCTCCCCTCATCGCAGAAAAAAACTAAAACTAAAACAGGACAAATACTGGTCGGTTAAACCGACTGGTACTTGTCCTCTACCGTGGGGACATGCCCTAAGTGGTCCTTTAATATGTGGGGTCGACTCTTCTGGTCCTTCATTATTAGTTAATATAAAGGGGCTGCAGCTTTCCAATACAGAAACGTCTCCATGGTTTCATGTGTGTAGTCTCACCTTGCAATCATCCTCCCTTTTTATCTGTTTCTATTTGACCAAATGAATAAATAGTATTATAAATGAATGAAAGTAGTGGAAGACAGAGGGCAGGGAGTGTGACTGCAGGATCAGACTACTCAGGGTTTGTCTGTATTCTTTAACGCCCCATTCACATCACATTTTTCCTCTGATGGTGGTGTCCATTGAGGTATCTTAAAAAAGTTATCCTGATACAATGCAGCTGAGATGGTCCATGGTGTCTAAAGGGCAAACATATTCAGTTTTCGACTTTAGTTGCTCTATTTTCCAAATGTACACGCTTTATGTACCAGTAGAACGCCATGCTTCTGTGTCTGGTAGGTAAAATGTATATGTGCGGGATATAGAGTAACCATAGTAATACCTGAACAGATAACAACCAAATAATGGAAAAACATAATGTGAATGGGGCCTGATACTACACGCACTGCTATACTGTATTTTAGGAATTGTCAGAACTTACTACTTTAGTCTGCGCTTCATGTGTGTTGTATCTGTGGAAGGATGAATATTTTGTGAACACCTTCACAGACAACCCAGGAAACGCAGGCTGAAGATGGTATATTGTATGTGCGGTGATTAGGCAGTGTATTGTTAGTTAGCTGTGGTGTGAATATCAGCTACTACCTACACTACCACATCAGCGCATGTCATTGTCACTGGATGTTTAGAATGGAGGGGGGAGGCAAGTCTAGACCTAGAAGACCATTCTGCATCTTTGAGCATTCTTTCATAGAGAATAAAAATGTCTGTCCATTAAGGGATGCTAAACCTTAAAGGGAATGTGTCATCAAAAAATTATTAATTGTTTAAGTCCCGTTTTTATGTTAAACACATTTTTTAGGAATTTTTGGTTGATTTTTTTAATTTTTCATATCACTTTCAATATATTTTAATAATTCTTAAGTCCTGCAGTTTTCACTTTGGCCACTAGGCCTTGTTTGCACTGCTTTAACAGCAGTCAGAGAGATGCTTTACAGTAGATTCATGCACTTAGGAGCCTTAAGACCGACTCAGTCCCATTGACTCCTATAGGAGAGTTTTCTAGTCATGCTCTGTGACCTGGGAAGAAGTCACTGTGCCGGGAGGTGAAAGGGTCAACTGTGACTATCTCCTCTTGTGATTGGTGGATCCTGTGTTATCTATTCACACTGGTGTCTCCTTTCAGTTTGACCCTCTTTGTGCTGATAATGAGCAGACAACTGAAAATCTTTCTCTACAGACAGGAAGTGTCAGACAATTATTAGGCCTAGTGGCCAAAGTGAAAACTGCAGGACTTAAGAATTATTAAAAAGCAATATAACCAAAGATCCTTAAAAAATATGTTTAACATAAAAACGTGAGTTAAACAATAACTAATTTTTGATGACACATTCCCTTTAATGATATCTGTGCAATTATATCTGTTTTCTGTAGGGTTGAATACAATTTACTGTTTGTGGTGCTGAATTACACCTGCTATCCAGAGCTGCATTCACAGTTCTGCCTTTTGTCAGCCATGCCCTTTAGTGTTTATCTGGTCTCCTCATAATATAGTGGGCGAATAAGTATTTCCCTGCATTGGATTATAGTGCTGCTAGATTTTTACACTTTCCAGAGTGCAAATGACTACAATGAGCTGCATGTATATACTAAGCTACAAATAATCCTGTGAAATTTCACTTCTGAAGCTTGGAGAATTGTGAATGTAGCTGCCGGAGTATAATGCCATGGATTCAATGTGAATGTGGCCTGTAACTCGGGATCCAAGAAAATTAATTTTTACTAACCTAATTTACAATAAGGGGTGTCAGTGGTATCTGGTAGCTGCATATCCCCATCTAATATTTTGAAATAACATGCAGTTTTATCTTAGCTTTGTGAGTTTCATAATGGGGAAGCTGAAGGCAGACAGTTCTCAAATGACTATGGCATCTCTCACAGCATCCATTTAATGTTTCCTCGGGAAACTGCAGAGATGTCACTGTCTATGCATGGGCAGTTATTGCTGAAACTTTCTAAGGCAGAGAAGAAGTACTATTCTTCCTGTCTTCCTCATGGATTTGGTAGTACTGCTGACAGCCACCTAACATATATTTTATGTATATGTGTGTTGGTTGGCTTTCAGCTGTATGCTTAAATAGCAGGATATGTTACAGCCTTTGGTCAGAGGTATATGGTGGAAGGACTCAAGACATATCCATATCTCCATGTTAGCTTGCAGGAGAGCAGAGGCGTTACTAGAATCCCTTGCGCCTCATAGCAAAATGAGATGGGTCTTATCACCTAATGACAGAAAACTAAAACAGCAGCCTAAAAATCATAATTAAAGGTATAAATATTAGGGCTCGTTCACACGGCTTATTCTGGGACTGATTCCAGCCGTACTGCGCGCCGTATTTGCGCGGCAGTACAGCTGGAATCCGTCCCAGTAACTACGGTAATCCACAGTTCTCATATAGAACTAAAGATTCCGTCTCTTCTCCCCGCTCGGCGAATCCACCGCGGGGGGAGAAAGTGACATGCACATTATTTACGGCGCGTACGCGCCGTGAATAATGAATTTCTATGGGGCCGGCGAGATGCCGGCCCCCCGCCCCCGCTGCACTGCTGCCGGCGTAATTGCGGGGCGAAATCCGTAACCGCAATTACATCGGCAATAAGCCGTGTGAACATAGCCTTAGCAGCATTTATATTAGATAACACCCAAGTTCTACTAGACCTCAGAAAGCCACCAACTTGTTTCATGCTACAATAAGGCTATGTTTACACGGCTTAAACTGGGACGTACTGCGAAACTATGGATTACGTCTCCTCTCCCCGCTCGGACAATACGACGAGCGGGGAGATAAGTGACATGTCAATTACTATTGGCGAATACGCACCGCTATTATTGAATGTCTATGGGGCCGACAGCCGCCCCCCCCCCCACCCCCCCGCTCACGCAGCTCCCGAACTCTGGCGTAATTACGGGGCGTAATTACGCCCCGCAATTACACCGTGTGAACATAGCCTAATATGTAGTGTTTTTGGACCTTATTGGGCCCCCTCAGCCTCTGGCCCCCATAGTAGCTGCTATGGCTATAGTTATGCCCATGCAGGAGAGCCATCAGCACTCCTGCAAATTAACATGGATTACCAGAAAACTTGGTGGACTCATGTAGTTGGAATATGTTGTTGTGCACAATGTGGATGAGCGTACTGATGGTTTTTAATGATTTCTTCACTGTTTCTAAGACAATGTTCTATTGCATGATGTGATTTCTGTGAAAGTATTTATAAAATTACATATATAAAGAAGAATTGGTCTTGTGAAGGGTTTGTGGATGCCAACTATAACATGTGCCAGCCATATAGTGCCCACCATAACATGTGCCATCCATACAGTACCCTCTATAACAGTGCCAGCCATACAGTACGACCATAACATGTGCTAGCCTTAAGTGCCCACCATAATATGTGCCATCCATACAGTACCCTCTATAACAGTGCCAGCCATACAGTACCGACCATTAACATGTGCTAGCCTTAAGTGCCCACCATAATATGTGCCAGCCATACAGTACCCTCTAGAACAGTGGTAGCCAAACAGTACCCTTAGTGCCAGCTATATAGTGCCCACCATAACTGTACAATCAGTTGAATTCAGTTGTCAAACCATGGATATTCCTTTCTGAAGTATGAGAAAAAAGACAAAGCATGTTTGTGTTGTGATGGCAGGGGGCTGCACAGAGCGCACTGGGGGCCACATGTTGTACACCCCTGCATTTAGTGGATGTTATGAAGGTAAACTAAAAGAACATCAGGGGCACTAAAATCAAGTATGTTACAACTATATCTAGACACAGGACAATTTTTTGGGAAAATCATTCCAAATGAAAAAGTAGTGTTTTTCCTGCTGTAATAAACCATGTGAAAATTTAATTGTGAGGCAATATAACATTTACATTACTTGGTGTGTCTGCTCCTTCTATACAACCATAGCTACTCGTGTACTGCCATACAAGGTCTATACATGCTTTACTGTGTACATGATGCTACCGTGTTTCCCCGATAGTAAGACAGCGTCTTACATTCTTTTTACCCCCAAAAGTCCCAGTATGTCTTACTTTCAGGGTATGTCTTATATAGGGCAGGTATAGGGCCAGCTGTAGACAGGTATAGGGCCAGCTGTAGGCAGAACATTAGCACGTACTGGTCCCGCTGAGCAGGTCTCCCGCGCCGCGCCGCCTCTAGCAGATAGGTCACTGTACCGCGCGGCCAGCCTCCTCGATAGCCGTTCACGCGCCCTTCCGCTCCTCGCTGCTCCGTCTCCGCGCCGCGCCGCCTCCTCGCTGCTCCGTCTCCGCGCCTGCGCGCCTCCTCGTGCTCCGTCTCCAGCGCCCGCGCCTCCTCGCTGCTCCGTCTCAGCGCCGCCGCCTCACTGCTGCTCCGTCTCCCGGCCGCGCCGCCTCCCGCTGCTCCGGCCTCCCGCGCGCTCATCCCGGCACAGGCAGTGACGTCATCAGGCCGCGCTACGTCTTACTTTCGGGGTACGTCTTACATTAGGCGACCTCCCCAAGACACCGCTATGTCTTACTATCGGGGGTGTCTTACTATCGGGGAAACACGGTAGTAGCATTTTGCCAGAAATTCACAGTTCATCATAATCATTTTTAAAGTTTTGCTATTATCTATTGACTATTCCTGTTTTCAGATGTATTGACAGAATAATCTGTTCATTTAGGGGCCGTTCACACGGCAGTGGACAAATACCGTCCGGTTTGCCGACCGGTATTTGTCCGGTTTTGCGGCAGCCCCCACGGCCGCGGGGGGGACTGCTTTTCTCCGCGATGAGCGGAGAACAGCCCTCCCTCCTCCCATTGCCATGCACATGTTCCGTCCGGAAACCGGACGGAAGATTGTGCATGTTCAATATTTTGTCGCCGGTCCGCCGGCGACAAAACCGCCAGTCGGAAAACCCGTGCAGTGGGGACTCCTGCACGGGTTTTCCATAGAGCACAATTATGCTAATTTTCGGCCGGTTTTTCAGGCAGTCTGCAAAAACCGCAAATCGCCTGAAAAACCGGCCGAAAACCCGTGCCGTGTGGACATGGCCTTAGTCGTATGCATGTGGGCAGCATGGTGGCTCAGCGGTTAGTGCTGTTGCCCTGCAGCGCTGGGGTCCTGGCTCTTAACCTGAACAAGGGCTATCTCTGCATGGAGTTTGTATGTTCTTCCCATGTTTGCATGGTTTACCTCTTTGGAAAGAGGAAATTAGATTGCAAGCCCCAATGGGGATAGGGATTGATGTGAGTGCTGACAATGGAACTTATCTGTAAAAACTGTCTGGCACTACGACTGTCCAATCAGAGCTCAGCTTTCATTTTTCCAGGGCAGTATAGGGAACGAAATCTGATCTCTGGTTGGTTGCTATGGGCAATAAAAACAGTCAGACTACTAGAGACTTTTCATAAATAAGGCCCTTTAGGGCTTTTTCACACGACTTTTTTGATTCTTTTTACGGATCCATTTTTGAGGAGTGAAAAGCGCATCCGGAAAGCGGATCCGAAAAACGCAACAGTTGATACTTTATTTGGATCCGTTTTGTATGCTCTCTCTCTCTCCTCATCTCCCTTGCAGCTGTTCACCTCATCTCCCCTTCCGCCGCCGCCGATCCCCCTGCATCCATCTGCCGCCGCCGCTCACCTGCGATCCCCCTGCATCCATCTGCCACCGCTCACCTGCGATCCCCCTGCATCCATCTGCCGCCGCCGCTCACCTGCGATCCCCCTGCATCCATAGCACGCCGCTCACCTCCGATCCACTCCATTATCTCCTATGGGCTTTCACTTGCGTAGAACGCAAGAAGAATTGATATGTCAATTCTTAAAGCGGATGCGAAAAGCGCAGTGCAGGAGAGCTCTCTTTTGCCATTGATCTCAATGTTAATCACACTGACAATGGTTAGATCCGTTTTGCGGATCCGTAAAATGGATCACAAAAACGTCGTGTGAACATGCCCTTAGGCCCTGTTCACACGGCGGGTTTGGGCACGGGTTCAGCCGCGGCCAAACCTCGTCCTAACCTTGCCGCAAAATCGCGTCTCCCGACGCGGGTTTGCGGCGCGGGCACTGGGCATGGTCTCGGCGTGGGTGGGGCGTGGCTTGTGGCGCGGCTTGCAGAGAGGGGTTGCCCCCACGGCAATTAAAAAGCAGGGGGCAAACCGCGTCGCGAGCCGCAGGCCAGCCGCGCACCACTCGCGGCGACACCCGTGGCGACGACTGCGGCAACACTGCGTGGCCGCCGCGCTGAGAACTCCCTGCGGCCAGACCCGCGGCGTGTGAATATTAACACGATTTCCAATAGGAAACCTTGTTAATAAACTAGGCGCGATTTGGCCGCGGTTTTGGCCGCGGAAACCGCGTCGGAACCCGTGGCCATAACCGCGGCCAAATCCGTCGTGTGAACGGGGCCTTATGTGTATTGTGCGGCCATATATGATGGTGCAGAATGAATGCTGCCATGCATCATCTGTTTGAGGTCAATGAAAACAAAGAGACTCTTTCACATAACACTGTATTGCTCAGCAAAGAAAAGATAATATTAAAAAAAATGGTTTACAATCGGTCAATATCATTGTTCCTCCAAAGCACTCAACATTCAGTGCATGGAGTACCTAAAATGTGCTCTATATTGGTCCATGGGTTTTCTGTAGTTTGGTTGTCATGACTACTGGTACAGCAGTTTTTGTTTACATCATTTTGTTTATGTCGTGCTAATTCTGAATAACTTTATTTATAACAACATGTAAAGTTAGGTTATTTTTGTAAAGCGAGGTTGGCCACATTATAGCTTTTGTAATAGCTGGATTCCCATCATCGTTCTAGTTAAAGGGTGTTCCCACGAAGCCACTTCCTGCTCTGAGATCGGCTTGTAGCAAGCTATAAGCCGGCCTCAGTGAATGGAGAGATAGGCGCGCTTGCACAGCTCTCCCTCATTCATTTCTATGGGACTTTCGAATATAGGTGAGTGAATGTGTTTGGCTATATTTGTAACGCCCATAGACATGAATAGGGGAGAGCTGTGCAAGTGCGCCTGTCTCTCCATTCACTGAGGCCGGCTTATAGCTCACTACAAGCCGATCTCAGAGCAGGAAACGACTTTGTGTGAATACCCTTTTAACTAGACTTAGACTGCAATAATATCTTGTTACCATAATATAGATCTTAAAATATGTCTATATTACAGCTTTCTAAAACCAATTGAAGGGTAAATTCACATTATGAACCATATGTGTCTAAATACCTGCTAGCTGGAGCCCGGTGTATACACTGGCGGAGCTGCCATCTACACATAGCCTAGAACCGAGTAAATTTAGTCGGTCTGTAACTATGCATGCTCAGTTTTTGACCATACATACAGAATAGAGACCAAGCTATGCTGGCACACAAAGAAAGCATGCATATCTGAATACTACTCTATTTTAGAGTATAACTATGTAGCAGCTGCACCGCTGTATACGCCTGAATACATACTAGCAGGCATTGAGATGAATACAAAATGTATTGAAAATCCAGCAGCAAAGGACAAATCCATAAAAAATTTAATTTTATTCTCTTTAGTTAAAATCGAGATATACACAAGAGATTGCAGGAGCTCACAATCATGGCTGATGCTTTTCTGACATACACATAGTGGCACTATGACTAAGGATGCAGGGTAAATCTGAAATGCATCAGTCATGTTTGTAAAGCTCTTGTATTGTCTGCATATCTGAATTGTAACTATATGGAATAAAGTTGCAAGTTTTATGGATTTATCTGTTGCTGGTGGATGATTCCCAATTTTTCTAATACACATGGACTAGAACAGTTTTTGGACAGCTGCAGGACATTTTTCTGGAGAGACGGGCTGGCATTTTGCATTTTGAATTCAGATGCTTACTGCTGATGGAGGGTGACTTGATAGTGGGGGCTTACTATAAGACATTTCCTATTTCCTTTTCCTCTTTGGTAAACTGGTAATATTAGTCTTGCTGGTCCTTTTAAACTGTTCTTTTTCCACAACTTTGTAGTTATCTTCAGACCCTGGCAAGCTTGTGATGTATTATGAACAAGAGTAGGGACGGTTCATATCTCATTTTTGACTCCGTCTAATGTATCTTTTAGGATGCCATGACAAACAGTACCCCTACGTATATTGCGGCGGAGCCATAGGAAATAAAAAAACAAGCAATTTATTTTGACTATGTTTGCACTATTTGCTGAACATTCATGTTTTCTATAGTAGAAATTCCTGAGAATTGCCATTTCTGCTATGCCTGTACTCTGATGGCATTGAATAAATACCCCAGGCCATGACTAAGGACCCACGGGTCTGAAACGCGTAGGAGTTTTTTACGGACATTTATTACCAATTGGGTCCACTGAGTTTTAGACATTTTGTAATTTTATTTTGTTGTCATGAACATTCTCCTACTTAGAAACCTTTTTGAGAATTTCACGTTTTCACAGGGGCTGGCAAGGAGTGTGGACTACTTCTAACCCCTTTATGATTGTGGGGTTTTATCCTCGAGTGGGTTGTATACAGTTTATTTGTGTATGGCATAAATAAATATTGAATGTTACCTTTTTACCACATTGCAGTGCCAACTATTTCTTCAGAATTATTATTGTATTTTGGTGGATTGGGAGGTTATATTTTTCCATAGGTAAACTTAAACCTTTTTCCCCCCATGCTAATTACATACACTTAAAATATCACTTTTATTCACTACGATACTACCTTAGTCTTATCCTATCTTTTACCCTAAACTGGTTAAAATATCCTAAACACTGTCCCTACTTGTATATCCTGTAATAGTCAGTTTGTAATCCGTATTTAATTCCTTTCTTGGTTAAATAGTAACTAACTCAGTGACTATTGAATAAAAGTGATGCTTTAAGTATATATACAGTAATTAGTATTGAGGAAAAAGAGTTTAACTATTTCACTAATGGGGGGTCTTCTTTCTTAATTTTTGATTGGGAGGTTAGCCACCATAATCAGGTACCAATGAATCCTTTTTAACAAGGCAAGTGCTGTCCTCAGCTGTATACTAGTGCATGTTTTCTTTAACAGAAATTCAGGAGAATTACCACTTTTGCCACACCTGGTGTACTCTGATGGTGTTTTTATGACATGGAATAAATAAATGTTGAATTTCTCCTTTTCACTACATTGGAGTGCTGTTTCTCTGGGATTTCTATTGCATTTGGGTGAATTGGGAGGTTAGCCACCAATCGTCAGGCACCGTTGAATTCTATTTAACAAGACGAGTGCTGTCCTCACCTGTACCCTAGTACATGCTTTCTATAATAGAAATTCCGGAGAATTACTACTTCTGCCGCGCCTGTACTCTTATGTGGCTTTAATGACATGGAATAATTAAATGTTAAATTTCAGCATTTTCCCAAATTGGATGCAAACTTTTCTTGGAACTTTGCTTTACGTGAAAATTTCGGAAAAACCGATGTTTGCCACAGATTTAGAGAAAACAACATTGGAAACACATTGGACTTTTCAGTCCGACATCTGAACATAGCCTTAGGGGACCTGCACATGGGATAGATGGATGTGATTTCATAAAATAAAATTTCCAGACTTTGAAAAAGATCTGTGCAATATATACAAGGAAATAAAAGTGTGGTGCAGATTTTAATATATTGCAGATTTTAAGTCAGTCAAAATGAAAATAAATTTGTAGTTGTTTTGTGTTTTTTTTGCAAAATCCGCAACTCTCAGATTTTAAATTATTTATGTTCTGCACTAAAACCTGCAGCTTTTCTCCTGTGGAAAATCTGCAGTATCCTCATCCCATATGCAGGTATTCTAAGGCTATGTCTGCACAGCACAATTTTTCCATCGGGTTTTCGGAGGTTTTAGTATTTTGAAACCTCTAAAAAATCAGACAGAAAAACATCCACATAGGCTTTAATACAAAAAACTAACTGTCGTCTGCACAGATCATCTTTTTTCTGCTTGTTTTTGGGCTCTGGTGGTTTTAAGAGCAGGCAGGAAGTAGTAAAACCACCATCTTTGTACACCCTAATGCATTGTATAACAATTCATTAGGCTGTATAAACATGTGCCCCCTAGGGGGGAACATTTGGGGACCAAAGTAAAAAAAAAAAAAAAAAATTTTTAAAGTTCAAATCAACCCCTCTTTTGTCATTTTACAAATAAAAAAACTGAAATAGAAAAAGTTACAATTTTTGGTACGCTGGTCTGGGAAAAAACCGCTATTAAAAATAACATAATTTATCCATAGCTGAACATGAGAAAAAAAAATTCCAAACCCAAAATTGCCCTTTTTTTTTTTATTTAAAATCCCCTAAAGATTTTGGGATAAATTAATCAAAAAAGTTCCTTGTACTCCAAAATGATAGCAATAAAAAGTACACTTCAGCCCACAGAAAATGCCGCCTCATTCAAGTCCTTAGGTGTTAGTACAAAAATGTTATTGGTTGCAGAAAATGGCGCTGCCGCGTAAACGTCAAATATAGAAAATGTTTAGAGTTTTTTTTTACGGTACCAAAACATAACCCAAAAAACCCACAGGTTGGGTATTGTGGGATTCCCATAAAACCCCTTAAATCAATAACACATAATTTTTTACCCAAAAATTTTAAGCGTAAAAACGATTTCAGTTATTCTTTGTACGTAATAACAATTAGAAAGTACATTTTCCTCAAGTTAAGCAATGAAAAAAAAAAAAGTTATGGCTCCGAGAAGGCGGGGAGGAAAAAATAAACATAAAAAAAAAATAGGCTTCGGTGTTAAGGGTCTTGTTGTGTTGCAGCCTGGGCTGATCAGAGAATACTTTGTTAGTATGGTGGATCAGCCTAGCCCTGGCTACACATGTATCTAGAAATGTATTAACCATATAGGTGTGATATATCATATAACTAAGGCTAGCCATACATTTAAGATAGCTTTTGGCCAAACTCACTTTTGGCCAACAGCTATCTCTCCCACTGCTCCCAGACACATGCTTGTTTGGCCAAGTGCCTGGAGAGAGGGGAGACTCGCCGCTTTTACGGTATGTTCACACAGCATTTTTTAAATACGTCTTTGGGTACGTTTTACATACCGAAAAACGTACCCAAAGACATATTAAACAATGTTCCAGGCACATCTCATTGATTTCAGTGTAAAAAACGTATTTTTGTTCACACGATACGTTTTTTACATATGTTTTTGTATTGCGTAAAACGGATGCGTTCAAAGAAGTGACATGTCAATTCTTGATCCGTTTTTCACATGTCAAATCCCCATAGGAAACAATGGGGTACGTTTTTGGAGGCTCAAAAACAAACCCAAAAACACACCACATCTCCTGGTACTTTTTGGATGTGTTTTATGCATCCAAACAACATATTAGTTTTAAATTTGATTGTCTGATAATAATAATACAAAGAAAATGTGTTGAAAAACGGAATCAGAAATGCATCATGTACGTATCCAAAAACATAATGTAGATGCATTTTTTGATACATTTTTTGGAAGCAGTTTCGGACTGATTTTCAATATGCTGATCAGCGCGACTCCCGAAGACCCGGCCTAATTGCAGGGTGTACTGTACGCCCCGCAGTTAAGCCATGTGAACATACCTAGACTCCTCTAGTGGTGGCTTATCTCTCCGTTAAAGAAAGAATCAGACAACCGAAATCCAACTACTCGGTTCCTCTTTGGTTGCACCACAAATGTATGCGTGTGTATGTTTAGCTCAAAGGGAACCGGTCACTCTGAACATACTATCTGATCTGCTGGCAGTAAGTTATAGAGTAGGAGGAGCTGAGTAGATTGATATATAGTTTTGCATGGAAAGATTCAGTAGAACTTGTATTTTAAATCCCTGCTTATGCTAGGTTAAGGAGTCTAGTGGGTGGTTTCATCAGTGGTTCCCAGCCTTCCTTGTGTGTGCAAAGACAGACGGCTGTCAATCCTGCAGATCAGATAGCTTGTTTAACATGGCAGGTTCCTTTTATGCCTTGCATATTTCTAATCACATGAAAATGTTTTCTCATAAAATTTTTGGGAAAATGTGGTGTTTTATAATAAGACCAATTACATGTTGACATAATACCATCATAATTTTCCCACATTCTGTCATTATGCATCATGTAATCCTCCCCACACTTTGAAAGTGGCATATCCCATTGTATATTTTTAGACAGGATGTCCAAAAAAAAAAAAATGATTTCATCAAAAAGTTGGAAAATATTAAACCCATTGTAAAAACATGTAAAAAAAAATCTAAAATACATTTTTTTTCCTGTAAACAGTCCAGCCTGAGGTTTGTTGAACCTCAAAGGTCTTCCTTTTTCTTCTTAATTATTTCTCTAACAATAGAGGCCACGTCATCTCTTATACTTTCCACAGGCTCCTCAGGTCTCCAGATTTTTATGACTTGACCTAGAGGGTTCACCAGATATTTCCAAAAGTTCCATCTTGGCTCTTTCTTAGTTGAATCTAAATTTAAATACATGTAATTAGTTATTCATGTAATCAGTTTATTCACAGCAATTGAAATTAAAGAAGATCTGTAGTAAATTTGTAGTACATGCTAATATGTGGCGGAATATGTTGGCACTATATATAAAAAATATCATTATTTCTGATACGGAGATTATCTCTGTAATTCGGCCTTTCCTTGACACAACGTGGTACTGGAAAAGTGGTTTGGCGGGGGTTCTGGGAAGGTTGCGGATAGACAGGGGGGTTCCACACTCACCTTCAGAGCTGTGTTTCGGTTAACTTTCTGATATTCTACAAGGTTCATTTGCACTTCAGGCCAAAATCATAAAATCATAACTTCGTATTTTGGGTTTTATACCTATTCTCTATGTTGGGACAGTTTTATGTTTTAGGTTATGTTTATACTATGTTTACATTATGTTTTAATTTGTAATCTGTATAAGCACTTATTATATCTACTTGCAATTATTGTATTACGCCCAGATATTTATTTTATTATTAGCTCTTCGGGGCTTTTTATTTGTGTTTTTGGTTATGTATGTTTAACAGAAAACCTAATAAAATTTCTTGATATATAAAAAAAAATCATTATTAATACGTCTATTTTATCTATAATTAGGGCACTTTGGTAAATCATAATATCCCAGTTCAATATAAATTTTAGTTATTCTTGCCTGTCAAGTTATATCTGTTTCTAGGAAAGCTGGCTGACAATATATATTGCTGTGGCCATTGCAGATCCCAAACCAACTCTCACGACAGAAAAAGAAGGATGTACAATTGTGTTAATACATAAGTCATCCAGTTTATCTGATATATAGAGAATATATAACAATAGCTATATGTGAAGAATGTCATACCCACAATAGGGTAATTATGGCAAATCTGCAGCATTTTCGCCACCATTTCCGAAAAACACGTCAGCAAATGCATTGTGACGGGGGATGTGTGAACCCAGCCTTATTCTTTCTTAGACTTGACACTTTTTGGAATACAACTTTCCAATTCTGAGTTCAGTCCACAGCTGAGCAGAGTTTCTCTGGACTGTACCTGTAGCTCAACAGTTAAAGCTGGAAAGTTGCACTCTAAAAGGGTATGTCCACACGGTGTAATTGCAGGGTTCATTTTGCTGCGTATTTGCGCTTCAATACGCCCGACATGTGCCCTGCAATTACGGTAATTCATAGCTCTTATAGAGAGCTATGAATTACCTCTGTCTTCCCCGACGTACAATGCACGCATATTGTACACCGGGAGAGAGAAGTGACATGTCACCTCTATGCAGCGCTTACGTTCCATTGATAATGACAGTGAATGCTGGAAGTAGAGCTGGCCAGCGTGTACTTCTAAAACACAGTGTATTGCGGCGTGTACAGTACACACTGCAATACGCTATGTGAACATACCCTAAGGCAATGTTCACACGGCTTATTGCCGACGTAATTGCGGGGACGGATTACGCCGCCTGCCGTGCAGCGGGGGCGGGACGGGGGGCCGGCAGCTCGACGGCCCCCAGGGACATCATTATTCCGGGGGCGTACATGCCGTAAATAATGTGCATGTCACTTTCTCCCCCCTTCGCCATATTCGCCGAGCGGGGAGAAGAGACGGAATCCACAGTTCTCCATTACCGTAATGGCTTGTCACATAATCTCCAAAAAATTGGGAATCTCGCAAGAGGAACAAAAAGGGGACTTTTGTCCCCTATATTTACTATTTTGCCAAAAGGCAAACTTAAACTCTATCAGTTCTCTATGTATTAAACACTAAAATGTAACTTTTATTATATCTAACTCTTAACCTCTATACACACTATATCTATAGCAAAGTACTAGCTTCAGTAAGGGATCCCAAGCCAACCACTTGGGCAGTCGTCCCTAATCTCATAGACACAGAACAAATAAGGCTCCTTGTGACACCGTCTGCAGCAGGTGACACTTGTAGACAGAGGTGTGGGATCACAAATTTAAAAGTCATGCCTGACCTTGCCCACATGTTTCACCAGCTAACCTGGCTTTTCCAGGCTTAGAGGTCCGATCACATGTGGTCTGAGCTCACTTCCTTTTATATCATGTTAGGTAAACACCCCATTCAGGTGCTCACCAATTAGCCATCAGAGAATCCACGTAAAGCCCAATGAATATGCATATTAGATATTGAAAAGAAGGGGCTTATGGGAATTGACAAAGATGGCAGTGTGCTGTGTAATGTGATACCTAGTCTGCTTAGTTCATTCTAGGTGAGGCACGCGGTTGCAATAGTATGAGAGAGGTGAGACGGAAGCCCATCGCGGTCGGGGCTGAGGTGTTTGTTGGTGCAGTGCATTGCCACGGGCAGTACGGTAAGATGGGGGGCACAAGCCCGTTATGGAGATGGCGAATTTGACTGAAGGTTGTTGGCTTATGAGAGCATGGTGGCAGCTTTAGCAAGACATGTTATGAGTGTGCGCGCGCGGAAGGGGGAGTGGGCTTTATGTGGATTCTCTGATGGCTAATTGGTGAGCACCTGAATGGGGTGTTTACCTAACATGATATAAAAGGAAGTGAGCTCAGACCACATGTGATCGGACCTCTAAGCCTTGATAAAGCCAGGTTAGCTGGCGAAACATGTCGGCTGAGGTCAGATATGACGTTTTAACTTGTGATCTCTCACCTCTGTCTACAAGTGTCACCTGCTGCAGACGGTGTCACAAGGGGGGCCTTATTTGTTCTGTGTCTATGAGATTAGGGATGACTGCCCAAGTAGTTGGCTTGGGATCCCTTACTGAAGCTAGTACTTTGCTATAGATATAAGGCTCTCCTGTTAATAGGTGGGGTTCCACCAGACTTGATGATAGAAAGGGAGTTATTCCCTCTTTCAGAAGCAAAAAGGGTTAAATGATGAGGATAGAGATCAGGTTTTTTAAATAGTGTGTATAGAGGTTAAGAGTTAGATAGAATAAAAGTTACGTTTTAGTTTTTAATAGATAGAGAACTGATAGAGTTTAAGTTTGCCTATGGCAAAATAGTAAATATAGTTACCGTAATGGCTGGGACGGATTCCAGCCGTACTGCAGCGCAAATACGGAGCGCAGTACGGTTGGAATCAGTCACAGAATAAGCCGTGTGAACGGCTCCTTAGTCTCCACAGCACAGAAAAACGTCCGTTTTTTCAGCGGTTTTCGTTTTCTAAAAACGCTGAAAAACGACTGTACAGCTGTCCCATAGACTTTTATAGTAAAAACCTCCCGCTGTCTCCACAGAACATCTTTTTTCTGCTCATTTTATTTACTGGTCTTTTGAAACACGTTGCAAAAAACAACATAGCAGGGCAGAAAATGTACTATTGGAGTCTATGTAAAGCGCCGGACGTTTTTTGGCGCGTTTTTGGAATGAAAACCCACCAAGGAGATTAATGTCCCTCATATAGTGGGTGTTAACACAGGTTATACCTACAATTCTACATACAAGTGTCCGATGTGTCCTTGCTTGTACCGTTCGTAATAGTTATCTTGCTTTTGTTGCTAACGGATTTTTACGGATTTTAGCGCAGAAATCCTTTTTTTACGGATTTTGGCACTAACATCCTTTTTTTGCTGATTTTGGCGCTAATAAAGTTGTCTCGCTTTTGTCGCAAAAAAACCCTTTTTTATGGATTTTGGCACTAAAATCCCGTTGTTTTACGTATTTTGGTGCTAATAAAGGTATCTTGCTTTTGCCGATAAAAATCAGGTTGTTTTACGGATTTTGCCGCCAAGATCCTTTTTTAAAGGATTTTGGTCATAAGATCCGTTTTTTTACGGATTTTGGCGCTAAGATCCGTTTTTTTTTAACGGATTTTGGCGCTAATAAAGTTATCTTGCTTTTTCCGCTAAAAATCCTTTTTTTTTTTTTTTAACTGATTTTGGCACTAATAAAGTTATCTCACTTTTGCCGCTAAAATCCGTTTTTTACGGGTTTTAGTGCTAAAATCTGTTTTTTTTTTAACGTATTTGGCCGCTAAAATCCAAATATTTAGCGACAAAAACATGACCAAAACATGCTTCAGCACATTATACCTGTGACTTTAGTTTTGCTTGATAAGTGGCTTCACAAATTTGCAGGTCAACGTCAGCAAAACCACATGGTCATTAAAAATGATAACATTCATAACTCATAACATGACTAAAGACTGTGAATTTTGGCCTTCATGTGACCAATTATCAAGCAAATAAATACCATGGGTGCAGCAGGCCACAGTTTTTTTTGGCCACAAAGCAACCATGCCTTGTATTCCTACCCTAAAGCATCTTCATCTACTTCTAGCCTTCAGGCTCATGGACATGGCCACATTCTGACTCTATTCAAGCTTCAAATTGTATGTTATGGGCCTTTATTGTACCTCTGGTTGTCTACAGGGGCATAATAAAGTTTTTCTTCTGACTGATTATGTACAGATCAAACAGAAATAAGTGTCACGCGCTATGAGATACCATATATAGATGCGTTCTTCCTTGAAAGCATAGTTTCAAGTGTAAAATAAAATATCACTGTATCTATGGCACCTGACGAAGCCTACGTGGAAGTACACAGAGGCTGCGCGGCTTTTTGTACGAGATCCTATAACCTCTGTACAGCACCATAAAGGCACAAGTTCTACAGCTATGTTGACGTGATGGAATTAAAGCCAATGTGGACAATTAGGGATGTGCCTCAGATTTCTGCCATGTATGTGCCATGGACGCCTCAGATTTCTGCCATGTATGTGCCATGGACGCCTCAGATTTCTGCCATGTATGTGCCATGGACGCCTCAGATTTCTGCCATGTATGTGCCATGGTTTAGTAACCATTGTGCAGTAAATTCATTCAGGGATTAGTCCCATTGTCACTAAATGGAGCTAATCCTCGTTTCCATCAGAAATATATAATATACCACTTACTTTTCTGTCTGATTTATTTGCTGCTGTATGTGAACGAGGTTGGATTGTCAGCAGGGTTTTGCATTGAATATGCACAGAAATCCCTGTCATAAGAATGTTGTGTGACCTTACTCTAAGAAAATTTGGCTTGGATAGGTCCTTGTTCAGTCTGACAATAGTGTGAACGAACTTGTGAAAAAATTTGGTTCAGGATGTTTTTCTGACCTAACCATGTTGCTAATGCTAACCTTAACCAAAAGTTTTCTTAACATAAATTCAGGGGTTAATCTACTGTTCCTCAGCCCTCCTAGTCCTGCATCACAACCGGCGTCATTTCTAGTTACCATGTCATAGTAAAGTCGGACAGGAACTGAGTGTACTGCTGGACCAGGAGCACCATACACTGCTAAATTAACTCTAAAAACCCATAAAAACTCATCACTTCAATTTAGGGGACTATTTTAGGGTGTTTTTTTCTAATTTTGACATCAACCTGGATCCAAAGAGCAACACTATTCTGGTAAAGGTTTTAATACGGATGTTAAAATGGGCCTACATATGACCCTTGTAAAACATTTCCAAGCACATAAATACTGCAAGTTTCCTCATAAATTGTGCAGCGTTTTGCACAACAACAGTGACAGTTATATAAAGTGCTGATCTCAGGGATAGTAGCTGAATACAAAAACACACAGTAATGTATCTCTTCATGTATACCTAGTCCTGTAGGTTTACCTATTATGCCATGACCATGACCATATATTATGTAACTATGTTATAGGGATCCATAACATATGGCCCATAAGATGCTGTGACCCCCATACTGTACTCCATTGTGTCTCAGATTTTATATGTAGGTACATAGATTGTTTTCTATAGATTCTGTGCAATTAGAAGCAATATTATGGAGGTGTTCTTGCCTAAAAGTATTGCTTTTAAATGACAATGCAGTGTCTCATGGTAGCACCATTCTCAGATACATGGAGCAACTAAAGGTCCATTTTATGGTTTCCATGTACCAATGCACAAGATCAGTGCCAATGACATTGCCATTTGCTGGAATCCTTAATAATATAATAATAATTATAATAATAATAATCTTTATTTATATAGCCCAACATATTCCGCAGCACTTTACAATATAGAAGGTATAAGCACAGACAAACCAGACATTACATTATAAAAAAAAGCTACGTACAAATCAGACACGAGGTGTGAGGACCCTGCTCGCAAGAGCTTACAATCTATTAGGGTGTATGGGTGAAACAAAGGGTTACAAGGGCTTGGTTTACAATGGTCCAGACATGTTACATAAATATGGGGTAGTATACATAAAAAGTGGATGAACCTGCCATCCCAACCATACATCTATATACAGGTAAGTGCCTGTTGGTGCCAAAGTTTAGGAAGTGATGAATGTGTGACAGAATTTGGGGGGTTAACAATTAGAGATCTTGATAGGTTTGTCTAAGAAGATGGGTTGTAGACGGGCATGGGAGGTTCGGATGAGTGAGGTGTGTAATCTTAGATCAGTAGCAGTGTGGAGAGCCCGGATAGGGTGGTAGACAGAGATAAGGGAGGAGATGTAGGGGGGTGCAGCGCTGTGGAGAGCTTTATGGTTGAGAGTGATTAGTTTATGTTGTATTCTGTACTGCATAGGTAGCCAGTGCAGAGACTGACACAGGGTAGAGGCATCAGTATAGCGACTGGAAAGAAAGACAAGCCTGGCTGCTGCATTCAGGACAGATTGGAGAGGGGAGAGTTTACAGAGAGGAAGACCAACAAGTAGGGAGTTACAGTAGTCAAGACAAGAAAGAATGAGAGCAACAATGAGGGTTTGAGTTGTTTCCACAGTGAGAAAAGGACGGATTCTGGAGATGTTCTTGAGGTGCAGGTGACAAGAGCGGGCAAGGGATTTGATATATGGGGTGAAGGACAGATCTGAGTCTAGTATAACCCCAAGACAGCGGGCCTGATGCCTAGGAGTTATGGTGGTGCCACACACACACAGAGAGATAGCTTTTCCAAATGAATAACAAATAGGCTCTTACATGAAAAAAACATAAATAAATGCCATAGAAAACTGTGACCCCTTTATATTATCATAATAAATATAAAACTATGGTCTCACCTACAAGGAACCGGAATGCAGGTTCTGCTTCGGAGCCCAGAATCTTTATTTTGTTGAATATAGGAAATGTTACTCCATAGTTTCTTTTAGCGAAGGCATCTATTTCCCGGTTTGAATTTGGCTCAGAATCTCCAAATTGATTGCAGGGAAAAGCGAGGACATTGAAGTGGGACGGCCCAAACTCCCTCTGTAATTCCTGCAGCACTCTGTAGTTTTCATCTGTGTGCTGACAGGCACTCGCCACGTTTACAACCAGGGATGCCTGCAGGAGGAAAGAGAGCAAAAATTCATTGTGACGACTATAAAAGCATGGACTGTGCACAACCCAGACCCCTGTACTATGTGATCTGTGAATTTCTGCACAGAAAATTCTATGCTGCAATTTTAGCTTTTCAAAGTCCTTGAACTTACGTTGTATTGTGAGACAGATTTATACCATGTGTACATAGAGAATTTAACCTCTGAAAACACCTTTGGGATCATGTACACAGCAGCAGTGTTTCTGTGCTATACAGATACATAATAGGCATAACCTATAGACTTTGTAGAACTACAACCCCCAGCCTTACTGGCAGGCAAGACATGCATCATATGTGACAGATACAGGGTTAACATTCCCTAGAAATGAGAAGCGGTTACATTATTACAAAAAAGTTAACATAATATTACATAATCTAAAGGTCTATACATAAATATTCTATATACTGAGGTCTATTACAGAGCCCATGAGCTGCTACTTACTTTGCCTCTGTATTTGCTCAATGATACCGTCCTCCCCCTGGAATCCTGCACTTCAAAAGAGTAGAAGTCTTTCCCTCTGGGTCTGAAGAACTTTAGCTGTAAAATAAATAAAGTGGCCGTGCATACAACCATAGAGAAGAAAACCAGAAATACTTTCGCCTTTGGGGAAGAACTTTTTAAGGGGTAAGGAGAAGGCAGAGTCTCCATTTTGGAGATTTTGCAGGGAAGTTATAGCAAGTCCCTGGAATGTAGCTCTGGGAGGAGCGCAGTCTGTAACTGGAAACCAGATGCTTTCTCAGCCCACTGGAAGACATAGAGGAGGATCTGAGGCTGTGCACATGAGGGAAATTCTCTGGGGGCATGTGTCAGTAAGACACTTGTAAAGGAGTTTTTGTAGCAGTGCCATTGAAATGGAAGGTGTCTGTTTCCTGAAGGGAAACCTGCCATACAAGAAGACTATTTTATATCCTGGGAATAACTGGCATGATGAGATGATGCATCTGTCACAATTTAGTCCATTTTAGAAAAATTAAAAAACTTGTAAGCGTTTGGTTACTGAATCAAATAAATAAAAAAGCTTCAAAAAGTATTCCTACAATAGGCATGTATTTCATTTTATGTGGTGTCAAATGATGAAATACTTCCAAGTAAGGGCTGGCAATCTAATTTTTACCAAGGGCCACATCTGCATTATGGTTGCCCTCAAAGGGCTGTTGTGGTTACCCTCAAAGGGCTGTGTTCAGTAAAAGGTCAAGTTATTCTTTAAGGTTTTGCCATAGCTAGCCCGTTCCACCTCTTTTGCACCAGGCTTCCTACCTTGGAGGGTAGCCAGAAGGCTCGGACTGACCCACAGGAGAATAAGGGAATCCCTGGTGGGCCCCTGAGCTTGGTAGACCTGGAGATGTTTTTTAACTGCATACATATCCTTGGGAGAGGCAGAAAAGCAGAGAATGAGAGGCAATAAGCAAGAGGCAGAGTATAGGAGGCATGTACAGTCATTTATAGTAGCTGTGGGGTGGGCCCAGAAACAGCTCAACAGGTGACCCTCTGGATTCAACTCCTCCTGTAGGCCTTAGACATCCCAGTCAGACACTGGAGGCTAGGGTGTCTGGGTAGGGCTGTCACCACTGTGCCAATACCTATGAGTTGTGGAACATAGCAGAATGGAGGTGTGCAACGGCGCTCCACATCCAAGATGGCACCCACTTTCTGTGTTGGTGCTGCCACCTCTACCAAACGCTGGGAAAATGCAGAGCTAATTTTATTGCATCTGGACCTTCTCCATCCATTTGCTATGTCTAAGTTCTTTGAGAGCACATAACTTGATGTGGCAGGGCTTGAGTTTGACATATGTGTTTTAGGGTTTTCTACATTAAAGAGGTTGTCTCACTACAGAGAAGCTTTCAAAATGTAGGGAACACTAAATGAAGACATTTTCCAAACATATTGCTTTGTTCATCTTTTTTTGTTAAGGAGCTACAATTGATATTATTAAATTCTGAGGTCTTTCTAGTTTCCCAAGTGATCGGCCTGTGTACTCCTTCTCCCATGCTGTTTTGTTCTATCTGATAGCAGGGAGTTATGTCATCACACAGGTCTCAGCAGCCAGTGAAAACTAATTACTCTACTGTTTACATTAGCTCAGAAGCTTCTCTGGACCTCAGAGAAGGTAATTTAGTTAATCTAGACTAATAAACATAGAACAGAGAAGTCTGAATACACAGAGCTCATGTGCTAATTACAGACAGCTTGACCAGGAAGTGACAGAGCAAAGCAGCATTATTTCATTCATGCATCCTATGAAACTTTGAGATGAGACAACCCCTTTAAGGAAATTTTACCAGTAGTGCTCTGAGATGCATGAATTTTCAAATTGAAAATTGTGCAAATTAAACTATATTTATGAAATGGTGCACTATGTATGTGGAATCATGAATTTGAATGGCAGATTTACTATTGACATTTTTTAGCTTTCTTTATTGGCTTCTGACTATTTGTAGTTTGTGATTAAAGTATACTGGTTTAAAATTTCGTGTATCTGAACATGTAATATTCTGACACAATGCCTTGGCTAAGCTAGAGAGAGCAGTACCAGACTATGTTGCAGCTGGTTTATTTTGTGACACCCAGATTCCATCCTTATCACATTTTGTGGCTTCATTAATTGTATCAATCATGATATTGTAGATAATGTACCCTTATGTATAATGAGGTGAAGACAAAGGGATCGAAATAGCAAATGTAGTATCTTTTGGACTATAGTTGCTCTATTACATAAATGTGTAAGATTTATATGCCGGACACACTAGTTGGGTAGACCATGCTTTTTGTCTATCATATAAAACATATATGATCATAAAATAGAGCAAGTTTAGTCTAAAAGTGACTGTTTGCCCTACAGACCCCTACGACTACTCTGCAGTACATAAAGGAAACCTTTTTTAACGGTGTCATGATGGATATTAGTGACTGAGCACAAAATGTTATGTGCATGGGGTCTTATTTGCTAAAATAATAGTGTCTAAAAATAAGCTACAATTTAAAGCTACTCTGATGCTTAGACCTTAATATTGGGAAAGTCACAAAATTAACGTTATTTTGGTATTAAATACAATTTTACATTGAAATCAATTAGAGTCATCTTCCTTTAGGGCGCGTTCCCACAGCAGAGGTTTGCCGGCCAGTATTTGTCCTGTTTTGCGGCCGTCCCCACGGCCGTGGGGGGCGTGCTTTCCTTCGCGATGAGCGGAGAGAAGCCCTCTCCCTTCACATTCATAAGCACAGGTTCCGTCCGAAAACCGGATGGAAGATTGTGCTCGATGAATGTTTTGCGGCCGGACCGCGGGCGGCAAAACCGCCGGACGGAAAACCTGTGCAGTGGGGACTGCTGCACGGGTTTTCCATAGAGCACCATTGTCCTAATTTTCGGCCGGATTTTCAGGCGGTCTGAAAAACCGCAAACTGGCTGAAAAATCGGCCGAAAACCCGTGCAGTGGGGACATGCCCTTAGGCTAACCGTAGTTTTTGAAACTTTATTTGGGATGGACAAAGCCCCCAACAATCGTCAAAAATACTATGTAAACGTACTGATATAAGAGATGGTGATAATGGGAGATTAAGGCAAACAAGAGCACAGAATTTTTGCAGCATGGTGTAAGGGGGAGAGGCTGAGCTTCTTTTAGAAATATTTGGATTGTGGTTGAAATTTCATATTGAAAATAAAATTTCTTGACATTTTTTAAATGAACTAAATGAGACCATCTCTTACTTTTATAATACACTTGTCCAACTGTTCAATGTTTCAATACTTTTTGCACAACGTGCTGATCTCTAACAAGGAACTTAATGGTAAAATTCACAACAGGTGTTTGATCCCTGAATCGCCCAATAAATTTAGGGGATCAATTTGAGTTGGGATGTAAACAGTCCTCCTCATCATGCTGTTCACATTTTGACAAAATGAAACCAAGACAACCCCTTACGATTGAACAGTACCTCACCATTGTGGAGCTTCAAGCAGGATGCTCTCAGGCGGAAGTGGCCACTCAGCTTAGAGTGTCACAGAATGTCATCAGCAGGCAAAGAAGTGAACGTCCTTTGGCTACATCACACTTCATTGGAAATAATGCTCTGCGGAACCAGATGATGAATGCCGAACGACTAAAGGCACATTTAAGGGAGGTGAGAGGCAACAAAGTGTGATGTCATACATGAAATTTGGACATGTTGGACATGTACATCCAGAAGTTAAGAGGTGGCCGCATTTAGTTCATTTAAAATTTTTTGAAAGAAATGTTATGTTCATCCTGAGATTTCAACCAGAAGCAAAATATTCCTAACCTTTTGTGAGTAGTGTATTTGTTCATATGATCTGGTGCAAGAGTAAAAAGCAGAGGAAATTGTAAAACAGAAAGTGAAAGTACAACTTATTCCAACAACATACAGTGATTGACAGTTTGCTTTGTACACACACTAAATCTTCAATCACTGTATGTGGACAGGGTATACAGGACTTCCACAGCTCCTTTGGGAGTCTGATCAGGATTTACTCTGATTATTAGTTAGAAATCCTGCATCAAGTCCTATAAACCTATATATTAGAGAACTCCGCTTCTCTCCCTCTATAGCATCATATTCTTAGATAGGTAGTATAATCCACTTGGCATGTTCTCCTTAAAGGGTTTCTTTTACTACTAACTTTTATAGCTTGTCAATGAAAGTCTGAATGACATGAGCTAATGATTTAAATTCAGATCACACTGTTATGGAAAATCAAGTGACTAAGCTACTATACATAGAGCAAGGTGATTGTGGTGTTCGAGTTGCTGACATGGCAGCCAGGAGCCCAGTAAAGGTCTGCCATTTTGATGCCAAAAGGAGTCTCTTATACTCTGCTACTGCATTACGAGGTATTACATGTTCAAGTCCTATTGGGAATTTAATTATTATTTTTTTTTTTTAAATATTAAAACCAAACTATAAAAAGTAATTTTTTTTCCCCAGGGGAAGTGAGAGTGAATGGGAGCAGAGGAGGGCCACACAACTTTAGAAGTACACGCTGGCTAGTGCATACTTCTAAAAATGCAGGCATATAGCGACGCTCACAGTACAAGCCACTATAGGCCAGGAAAATGGTACAAGTGAAAACTACAACTCACCTAAAAAAACAGGGCATGCCACAGGCCCATTAAAGTACATTTATTATTTCTATTATTATTTTTTAATTAGAATACTTTTTTTTAAAGTAACAAAATGTAGCATTGTCATAATTGTACTGACCAGTAAAAGTTATTATGTCATATAGACAGCACAGTAAAAAGAAACAATAAATAATTGGTGAAATTGTGTTTTTTTCCACTCTATCCTATTTTAAAAATGTAGTTTTTTTAATTTAAATACATTGTGGTACACTATTGATACTATTAAAATACAACTTTTTCTACCAAGTGCAAGCCCTAATACGGTTATGTCAATGGAGAATTAACCCCTTCCTGACGGACGGTCTAATAATATGGCTCTAAATTTTTTTGTTCTTTGCCTTCTGAAAGCCATAACTTTTTTATTTTTCCACCTACATAGACATATGAGGGCTTTTATTTTGCGGGACAAGTTGTACTTTCTAGTGGTGTTATTCATATTACTATAGAATATACTAGGGAACGGCAAAAAAATTCTAAGTGGGGCAAAATGTGAAAAAAACGTACTTGCGCCATGTTTGCGGGAGGTTTGTTCTTACGGAGTTTATTCTTCGGTAAAAATGAGGTGTTATCTGTATTCTACAGGTTGATACGCATCCGGCAATACCAAACATGTAGGGTTTTTCGTTATGTTTTGGTACCATAAAAAAATTCCAAACATTTTCTATTCCTGAAATTTGTACTGTGGCGCCATTTTGTGCAACCAATAACTTTTTTATACTAACACCTACGGACATCAGTGAGACGGCATTTTTTGTGGGCAGATGTGTACTTTTTAATGCTAGCACTTTGAAATGGATGCGACTTTTTTGATTACTTTTATTCCAATTTTTATGTGATGTGAAATGACCAAAAAAATGCAATTTTGGTGTATGGAAATTTTTTTTCTTCTAAGGTGTTCACTGTACAGGATAAATTATATTATATTTTTATAGATTGGATTTTTTCGGACGCGGCGATACCAAATATGTGTAACTTTTTTATTATTTTATTGTTTTTATTTGTAAAATAGGGAAAGGGGGGTGATTTGAACTTTTAATACTTTTTTTTGTACTTTAAAACTTTTTTTTTTTTTTTTTTAATTTAACATTTAGTCCCCCTATGGTGCTTGACCACTAGGGGGCGCGATCGTTAATACAGCATAATGCATTGCATAGGCAATGCATATGGGTGTACAAATATGGCGGTTTCCCCACTTCCTGTCTGCGGACGGACGTGGGGCAAACAGGAACATGACAGAGATCAGAGCCTTCACAAGGCTCTGCGCTGCCATGTTAGCCCGTCGGGACGCAGCGATCTCACCGCTGATGTCCCGTTCGGGCTGAAAAACAGTGCGCAGCATCGCTTTTCAGTCATTCAGATGCCGTGGCCATCTTTGCCGCGGCGCCTGATGGGTTAAACAGTGCAGGCGGCCGACGCCGCCCGCCTGCGCTGAAACCGCCGGGTGTTAGCTGCGATTAGCCGCTAACACCCGGTGGCTGTGAAGAGGGATCGCTATAAAGGCTATAGATAGGCTGGAAATAAAAGTCACTAGAATAGCATGTCAGTGAATATAAACTATGGAACTTATCTTGCTTGGTGGACCACAGGTCCCAGCAATACCTGTGCTGTGCTGGCTCTTGCTGTATATAGAATAAAGGGTGAGAGCAGCAAAAATAGATTTCAAATTGAATGAAGTAAAAATTAATAATGTTAAAATTTGAACAACATAATCAGTGGTTTATTTAATTTAAAATTAGTTTTGGATTCTATTAATTTTAAATACATTTTATAGGAGGTATTTTTATATTTTGGGGATATTATATATTTTTATATTAATTTTATATGATTACATTTTTTATTAAATTTAATTAATTAAATTTTATACAGTTTGATAATTATAAGAAATTACTTTTTATTATTGAACTGGTGTAAGTTGAAAAATATTGGACATTTTTTCCCTCACAGCAAATCTAGCTACTCTTTGACTCCTCAGGTTCAGGCAGACCACATTGAGCTAGGTCTGCCTGTTTTTCAAGATAAATTCATTATAAACTGTATGACTTAACTAGCATAAAACATACATTGCTGTTATGTTCTTCTCCTAATCATGTGTGGTGTCATTTATGTGGAACACGTTGTTTAGTTTTCAATGTAATTTTCAGACACCCGACATTGGAAAGATTTCATATTCAAGATTCAAGAGAAGCATCTTAAGACGTCGTGCTAGACAGAGTCCTGTAGCTAGTAGTCCCATTTCCACTAGATGGCAGTGTTGTCAAGAACCGTGCCAGGAGTATGCATTTAATAATCCATCATCCGAACTCTCTCTAAATTCATCTGATGAATATTGGCGAACACCAGAAAAGTTGGTATTATTACCATGTAAGTGTCACTATGTACATTTATACCAAATACGTATATACCCACACAATCATGTAAAATTATTGCTTTTATTTCCAAAATTTATGAAGATTTTACATAAGCGACCATTCAAGTTCACATCACATAAACGTTTTCGGTCCAAGCAAGACCTTCATCAGATGTGTCGCTGTAAGTACAATAACATAAAACAACACTAAGTAACGACAAGATTAGTTGTGACATAGAAACAGAATAACAACAATAATGATACATATAATACACCGAGGTGACATGCATGTAGGGTATATGCAGAAACCCAGAACACCATGAAGAAAAAAGAACATACCTTTCTCTTATGTTGTAAAGGATAGACAGGCGCCTAAATAGACCATGATAAAAATTATATTATATGGAGTATCATTAATGTGTTGCTGCAATCAAAAAAGGCCTATGTATAAAGGCTCTCAGTTCTACTAAAGTTAAATAGAGTAGCAATAAACTTACTGGCCGTAGCACAGAGATGCATATAGTGAAGATGGCGTGTTCCACAAGGAATTCGGCTTCCCTAAATACCAACGGCGCATGCGCCGTACCAAAACCAGATCTGCGTCATCTCAGGGCAAGTTGAATACAACTTCCGCCCATGCTCGACATACTGTGCATACGCAAACGTCCGAAACGAACGGCAATAGAATCCTGAGTTATGTTAATATTCCAGGACATGTAAACATAACGCCAGTCCTCAGTAAGTGTACTGTATATATATAAATGTACAGGGCAAGCGATAGTAGAGTCCTAAGTTATGTCAGTATGTAAAACAAGCAGCACTCATCAGTAGTCATATATAGTATATGTACTTCTATATCCATTCTGGAGATGAGTATAACTGTGGTGACTAAGTTAAGCATATATCCCAATGCATATCAATACAAAACATCAACAACATTAAATAACATAATCAGTTGTTAGAACATATATGACAAATACAGAATGTAACAACATACAATAAACATCACAATCAATAATTAGAACATGTATAACAAATACACAATATGTATTCACCATTCTGTAATCAACTTCTGCCGATAGTCAAATATACTGAAAAAATAATAATGATGATAAGATTATTATATCCTCATCAAAAATCAGTTAAAAAAAAAATCACATTCTCGATTTAATCCACGGGGTGTCATGGTGTCCAAGTAATGGATCCACCACGATTCTCTCTCCTTCAACAATCTCACCTGATCCCCACCCCAGCGGGGACGTCTAACCTGTTCCAAAATTTGGAAGCGCAACTGTGCTATTGTATGCCTAGATTGTATAAAATGCACTGGAACCAGTAACCAAGTTTTCTGACATCGTATGGTGGATTTATGACAGGCAACCCTGTCCTTTATCCTTTGCATCGTTTCGCCCACATACATAAGGCCACAAGGACACTTTAAAAGATAAACCACAGCAGATGAATCACAAGTGAAGAAGCCTCTCACTAAGATTCTCTTACCAGTATGGGGATGTTGTATAAACTCTCCCTTGATAACATTAGCACAGTGTGCACAATGCAAGCACGCATGAGTTCATCTCTTAGGATAAACAAAAGTACTTAGTGTTGTCAAAGATATCAAAGAGCAGATATCTGACCTTACCAGGAAGTCCCTGATATTCCTAGGGCGTCTTGAACAAATCATCACAGGGTGATGAAATTCCTCCACTCCTGGGTAATGTTCCCTTAATAGTGGCCATCTTCTCCTAATGCATTGATAGATTCTATTCATGAAATGATGATATGTGCTAATAAAGGAAATATGTTTTCCTTCTCTACCCTGGTTTCTACGTTCCTTAATTTGTGCCTGACCCAAAATACGTTCCGGATAATGTCTCCTCCTAAATTTATCCGCCATCTCATTTAATCTGCATCTTTGTAATGTCGGTTCGGATACTATACGACGTACTCGTGTGAACTGAGATTTAGGTAGAGAACTTCTCATATTCAAAGGATGACAGCTTCTAAAATCAAGTAAGCTGTTCTTATCAGTCGGTTTTGAGTAGATGTCCGTAGACAGACATCCATTCCGATCTTTCTTTATCAGAATGTCCCAAAAATTTAATTGATCTGCATCAAATTCCATTGTAAATTGCAATCCTGCACACAAGGAATTCAAAATTCCTAGAAATTCTTGAAGGCTACGAACGTTGCCCCGCCATATGCAAAAAATATCATCAATATAACGTTTCCATATTAATATTTGATCTTGAAATTCCATTGAGGTATAGATATGGGTTTCCTCAAAGTCTATCATGAAGGCATTCGCATATGGCGGGGCAGCGTTTGAGCCCATGGCAGTCCCTCTTCTTTGATTGTAATAATCATCACCACAGAGAAAGTAGTTCTCAGTCAACACAATGGTCAATAACTCCAGGCAGAATATCTGCTCATCTGAACTCAAATTGGAACCTTTCAACAAATTTTAAACCGCCTTAAGGCCTCCTTGATGTTCAATAGATGTGTATAAACTGACCACATCAAAGGAAACTAATAGGGCATCTGAGGGAATCTGTTTTATTTTCCTGTATTATTCGTAAAAAATGAGAAGTATCCAATACAAATGAAACAGAATCCTGAATCAAAGGAGTCAGTATTTTCTCTAAATACCTCGCGATTGGACTGAAAATTGACTCTTTTGATGCCACGATTGGGCGTCCTGGTGGTCTATCAAGGCTCTTGTGGACCTTCGGAAGTATATAGAATACAGGACATATTGGATGTTGCATCTGCAAAAATGTATACGTTGGTTGATCAATAATATTTTTAGATAAATAGCGATCCAATACGTCCTGTATTCTTGCCCTAATATGGGTAGTGGGTCCCTATCAAGTCTCTGGTAAGTAACCTCATCAGAAAGTTGCCGGTTAATCTCCTCTATATAGGTATGTCTGTCCATAACAACCAGTGCCCCCCCCTTATCAGCTGGCTTGCATATAATTCTCCTATTGCTTTGAAGAGAGACTAAGGCCTTCCGTTCATCCGGGCTCAGGTTATCATGGAAATGCATCTGTTTTTTCCCTTCCCCAAAAATTTAATCCGTGCCTTCCATCAGGAAATAACAACTCGACACCATTAGAGTACTGGAGGTTAAAGGGGCCTCTTGGTTCTCAAACCAAGCGATTTAACCGAGATTGCATTGAGCATAGAAGACAAAATGTCCTGATTGACATTAGTTGGATTAGAATCAAAGTATGCCTTCAGTCTCAACGTGCGAAAAAAAATATCTAAGTTCTTGTTCAAATTTGAATGAGTCAAATAGTGGCGTAGGGCAAAAGGACAAACCCTTTTGTAAGAAAAAAATTAAAAATTTTTTTAAAGGTAAAACTAATGAGGATAATTAAGCCAGTTTGCCCCAAACTTTTATCCCTGTGAAACGTGTCCGTCCCTGTATTAATTTTTTTGGATATTCCCCCGAAACCCCCCTCGCTTTTTTAATTGTTTTCCGCCTGTCCCCTAAAAAAGGTGGACGCGAATGACTGCTTTTAATGGGGTCTCTGACGGTTGTCCCTTTTTTAAGATTGTCGTGTTTTATTCCAAAATTGCCGTAAGATAAATCTCGCCATCTATATACTCTTTGATTAGTGTAATCCTCAATGTCTCTCACAAATTTTTCTTTCTTTTTCTTTTCAATATATTGGCGATATTCCCTTAACGTGCTCTCTGATCTTTCTTTTAAACTAGCCCAATCTGAAGATGGTAATAAAGATGACAATTGAGTCTCAATAGAGTTAATACGTTCCTTTAAATCCTGCATCGATTTTTGTAAATATTCTATAGTCAATATCATAATATCAAATGAACATTTGTTCAGGATATTCTCAAACTTCTCACAGTATGATTCGTCATCTTGAAATAGTGTGGGGCGCAAATGACACCTAAGACCCCTGGGAATACGATTAGCTTTACAGTATTCGCAAATTTACAAGTGTAATTTATATGATACATTTTTTTTTGATTAACGTTAAAAAATCTTTTCAACGAAATTCCCCGAAGGGACATGTAAAAAATCTTTTAAAGTCGTCACTTCGACAAAATACAGAAATCTCTTGCTCTTGTTTTTTTGAAACGAAAGGGAGATTTAACGTGGTTGGCCCAAGACAAAAAACAATTCAAGATAATAACAGTTGCTCGGCACACTTACAATCCTTAAATCATTAGTGTAGGGTATAAAAATACACAGTATACCAAATACGTATATACCCACACAATCATGTAAAATTATTGCTTTTATTCCAAAAATTTTATGAAGTTTTACAAAACACCTTCAATTCACATCACAAAAAACGTTTTTCGGTCCAAGCAAGAGTTCATCGATTGTCGCTGTAAGTAAATAACAAAAAAAAACACAATAACGACAAATTAGTATGACAAAAAAAACCCATAAAAACCCTATAATATAATTTTTATCAGGCTTTTTTGGGGCCCTGTCTATCCTTTACAACATAAGAAAAGGGTTTTCTTTTTTTCTTATGGTTTTGGGTTTCTGCATTACCCTACACAGTACCCGGTGATATTTTGTATCATTTTGTTTTTATTCTGTTTCAGCACAACTAATTTGTGTTTTTATTTGTTTAATTTAAAATTTGACACACGACACACTGAGAAGGCTTCTTGGACCGAAAACTTTTATGTAGTGAAAAATGGTTTCGCTTAGTAAAATTTTAAAAAATTTTGGAAAAAAAAAATAAAAAAAATATTTTTGGGTATAAAACGTTTTGGTATACTGTGTATTTTTATACCCTACACTAATGATTTAAGGATTGTAAGTGTGCCGAGCAACTGTTATTATCTACTATGTACATTTAGTTAAAGGTACACTCCATTTGTAATAAGATTATAAGACATATAGTCCCATTCACATCCCATTTTCCACCTCCGTTGGTGAATACCTTGAAAATGTCGTCCTGATGTACACCATGGTCGGCCGAGGTGAAGCCATAGAGGCTTGTAAGGAAAACATAGTCTTTTTTAGGACTAGGTACGCTTTATTTTCTGATTGTCTTTTTTTTATATGCTGACACAATAGCTTATTAGCAAATATGATCAGGAAATAGAGAAAATGTGTCCAAAAAGTCCTATGTTTACTCTGTAAACCTATAAGGCTCAGCTGTAGTATACATCAGAATAGCTTTTCCAGTGTATCCTAAAGGATACCTCTGTATTAAGTAATTTTAAATTTCTTTTCTTTTGTTTTTTTAGCTTTTCATTAAAAAGAAAAGTGTGAATGGGGCTGGCCAGAAAATTGGTGTCTTTTTTACCCAAAACTGTGCCCTCTCGTATATTTTTATTGAGGTCACTCCCAATATAGGGGCATTACAAAAACACCCGCGCACTTTGTAATGCGCCGAACAGGGGGGTGCTGGACGTTTTCACACTCAATGAGGAGCCACACATTATAGCTTCAGTCTGGCAATTCCGGCGCATTCAGCGGAACAGGTAAGCACTTTTAAAAAGGGGTTTTCCTAAACCAAAGTGTTGTTTTGTAACTAGAAAGTGCAAAACTATACCCCGTAGAACAGGTTATAGATTCAGCGTATTCTGCACTGCCTGCATGCAAAAAAATGATGCCCCGGGGGCCCCAAAATCATACAGTCGCCCCATATTTTTATTCTGTAAAAAAACAGTCAAGTTCACAAATAGAGTTCATAGGCCCCATCAAAATTGATGGGGCTCCTCCACTAAAGACAATAAACTAAAACAGTATCATAAGAAGAATAGTTAAGGGATAAAAAAAACCATATACGGGAAGCCAAACAGTAGTGCTAGTTAACAGAAAACCAACTACTTGTCCCCTACAAAAAGGTACAATGTCTTAGTACCTAAATGGGGCCCCTAAACCTCTGAGTCCCATAGCAGTCACTATGGCTGTAGTTATGCCCATGGACACAACACTATAGGTTTGTCAGGTTCCTGTAAGCCGTGAATTTTGGGAAGTTACTCCACAGATACACTATGCTGGGTCATATCTGACAACAGAGCTAAACTATTTATTGGTGCAAAGCCAACCAGCAGGTCTGTACATGAATATAGAAAATTTTACTTGAGTATCTTGAAACAGATAAAAACACAAGGCAAAGTATTTGCAATGTTACTTGTTTGTATATTTCAACTGAGAAATTGTTTCTTCAGTTATAATTGTGTTCACATAACCCATTCTCATTGATGTTGGGAGAGTGGATGGTTTCGCTCTTTAAACCATCTCATTCATTTGCTGTAAGCATGTTGACAAAGGTAAATAAAGACTATTACCAAATACATTGCTGTTCTGATTTTGCTTCATTTCAGTGTTAGACCAGTTCTTATCGCCTTCTCGTTTACAGGTTTTCTAGGCTACAGACCACCTCTCTCTTTCAGGATGGTTTATTTCTTACTGACAAACTTTAACCCTTTAGAGCTCTGTATCCTTCAGCCCTGCTGTTAAAACCCCTCTATCACCAATGTTTGTCCTACAGGCTGCACTAGGAATAGCAAAGCTGAAATGTCAGTCACTGTTGTAGAACTGCCAGCAGCCAAGACAGGAAGTGGGATCCTGAAGCTGGATGTGAAGAGCAGACTCTGTGAAACAGGCAAATAGGAAGGTCCCTTTAAGGGACTTTGCAGGAGATGTTTAATGCACCATATTGTTTCCTGGCCATTTAGAGTGTCCATATTTCCACTGTCACTTATAAACTTCTGACTGGAGATGCAGCTACAGTTATGTTCTACAGCAAATAAATGCACAGAAGAGTGGAATTACTTTTATAACCTGTTAGGGAAGCAAAGTCCCCATTCCTGATCAGAAAGCTGGCCATGTGGGCAAAGCCACTCTGCAATAAATGGGGCTGTTGAAAACTGGGGAAAGTGTCAAAGGGGTTCTCTCTAATCTCTACCCACAGATAAATATAAACTGAAAGCCAAGGGTCTGTTGAAGAACTTTGAATAGATTTTTTTACTGTAGCTAATTGCTGGGACATGCTTATGTATTTAAGGCCCTGTTCACATCTGCATTTGACGGCCCATTCTGAACCTCTGTCACAAATTCCATTCAAAATAGCAGAAATATAGTGCAGCATGCAGGGCTATTTGTTCTGTTAAAATGGAAGACACTGTTGGTGTCTGTCATGGCGGCCGCGGGCGCCGCTGCCCCTGCGGTTGTTCCCCTGCCTGCTGAGGGCTCGGCGTGGGCATCACGGGCACCCGCGACCGTCCCCACGCCGGCTCTCTTACCTGGCCGTGCTCCGGTGCACGCCGCTCCTCTCCGTCCCGCGCATGCGCGCCCGACAGCTGGTCTAGATTTAAAGGGCCAGTGTCCCGGTAATTGGCTTAGTGCCGGGCACTGGTACTATATAAGGGTTACGCCCCCAGCGCTCTGTGCCAGATCGTTGGTGTGCGTTAGTGAGCTTAGTGTGTCTTTAGTGTCCGTATTGATTACCAGTGTACTAGTCTGCTTGCTACGTTTCCTGACCTTGCCTGTTTGCCGCCTGCCCTGACCGTCTGCCTGTTTCTGACCACGAACCTCTGCCGCCTGCCCTGACCTTCTGCCTGTCCCCGACTACGCCTTTGGTTTTACGATTTTGTACCACGCAATACCCCGGCCGCCACCGCAGGCAAGTCACGTCAGGGGTAAAGACCTGGTAGCCTCACGCCGCAGCAAGTCCATCCCGCTTTGCGGCGGGCTCTGGTGAAAACCGGGGGCTACTTAGATTCCGTTCCCTGGCGTGGCTTAACTATCATCGCTTGCGGTGGTCCAGTGAATCCACCGAACCCTTACAGTACGATCTGGCCATGGATTCCGCCAGGGTACCTCTGCCCGAACTCCGGGACGTTGCGACAGCCGTCGCCCAGCAGAGTCAGTGTATCGACCAGCTCACGGCCATGATGCAGAACCTTGCGGCCCACCTACCTCCGCCTGCAGCTGCTGCCGTCTCGCCTGCACCTGTTGCTCCTCCACCTCGGCTCTTCCTGCCCCTACTCTGGGACCTTCCCTGCATCTGCCGCTTCCCTCTCGCTATGATGGAGACCCCAAGAAGTGCAGAGGCTTCATCAGTCAATGCTCCATCCACATCGAGATGCTGGGTCATCAGTTTCCTACTGAGCGGGCTAAAGTGGCCTTCATTATTAGCCTCCTATCGGGCGAAGCTCTGGCCTGGGCCACCCCGTTGTGGGACCGTGGAGATCCGCTGACGGCTAATCTGCAAGCCTTCCTCCAGGGGTTCCGCACCGTCTTTGAGGAACCTGGTCGCACCTCCTCTGCTGCCGCAGCTCTGCTCTGCCTCCGTCAGGGCGACTCCACTGTGGGACAGTACTCTGTGCAGTTCCGCACCTTAGCCTCAGAACTGGACTGGAACAACGAGGCTCTGGTGGCAACGTTCTGGCAAGGCCTTTCCGGACGCATTAAAGATGAGCTCGCGGGTCGGGACCTGCCTACCTCGCTGGATGAATTGATTCGGTTGGCCACCCGGATCGATATCCGCTTTGCTGAAAGACAACAGGAGCTCCGCCTCCAACGCGAGCCTACTCGACCACGCCGGCTACCTCGCTTAGCTCCTGTCTTTCAACGCCTTCCACCTCCTCCGCCAAACGTTCATGAGGACGAGCCCATGCAGGTTGAAAGGGCTCATTTGACCCAGGAGGAACGCTCACAGCGACGCCTGAGGCAGTTATGCTTCTACTGTGGCGGTTCCGGCCACTTCATTGGGGACTGTCCGGTACGCCCGGGAAACTCCCGCACCTAGGGCTCGCAGGAGAGGCATCCCTAGGTGTCAGTGCGGCCTCTCCCTGCCTGACCGTTCCTGTTCTATGTGGAATTTCGCCGGACAGCACCTTTCAGGCCACCGCCTTCCTGGACTCGGGGTCCGCTGGTAACTTTATCAGCCACGCGCTGGTGTCCCAGTACCGGCTTCCAGTGACTCCCCTGCAGAAACCCATGTTTGTCTCCTCAGTCAGCGGCGAATGCCTCAAGGATGCCATTCGGTTCTGCACTGCGCCCCTCATCCTGCAGATCGGGGCGCTACACCAGGAAACAGTGAAACTACTCGTACTGCCTCGTTCCTCTTCTGAGATATTTCTGGGCCTCCCCTGGTTACAAGAGCATGCTCCGACTCTAAACTGGAACACAGGCGAGATTCTTCGTTGGGGCCCGGCATGCCACTCTCGTTGCCTTCGAGTGCTCTGCCCAGCCCGTCGGTCTGCCTCTACCGAGCCTACGACGTCTCTGCCAGGTCTGCCTGCTCCTTACCAGGACTTCTCCGATGTGTTTTCTGAAAGACAGGCTGAAACTCTGCCCCCTCACCGGCCCTTCGATTGCCCCATCGACCTGCAATCCGGTACTAATCCCCGAGGCAGAGTATACCCGCTTTCCGTTCCGGAGACAAAAGCCATGTCCGACTATATTCAAGAGAATCTCCGCAAAGGCTTTATTCGCAAGCCGTCTTCGCCTGCGGGAGCCGGATTCTTCTTCGTCGAAAAGAAAGATGGTACCCTCCGACCCTGTATCGATAATTGCGGCCTGAACAAAATAACCGTAAAGAATCGATTCCCGCTGCCTCTGATCTCGGAGTTATTTGACCGCCTACGTGGCGCAAAGATTTTTTCTAAACTGGACATTCGCGGTGCTTACAATCTGATCCGCATCCGAAAAGGGGACGAGTGGAAAACAGCCTTTAACACCCGTGATGGCCACTTCGAATATCTCGTCATGCCATTTGGTCTCTGCAACGCTCTGGCTGTCTTCCAAAACTTCGTTAATGAGATCTTTCGGGATCTTCTATATGTCTGCGTGATAGTCTATCTTGACGATATTCTCATATATTCTCCAGACCTAGAGACTCACCGTCACCATGTCCGCCAGGTGCTCAGACGTCTCCAAAACCACCAACTTTATGCCAAGTTGGAGAAGTCCCTGTTCGAGCACACCTCCCTGCCCTTCTTAGGGTACATTGTGTCGTACCAAGGTCTACAGATTGACCCCGCCAAGCTCTCTGCAGTCCTGCAGTGGCCCCGGCCGGTGGGTCTTCGGGCCATCCAGCGTTTTGTAGGCTTTGCCAACTATTACAGGCAATTTATTCCACAGTTCTCCTCTCTGGTGGCTCCGTTGGTGGCCCTCACCAAGAAGGGTTCCAACCCCAAGTCATGGCCTCCTGAGGCCCAAGAGGCGTTCAAACGTCTGAAAGCTGCATTTGCCTCCGCTCCTGTTCTCTCTCGTCCGGACCCTCAGCGCCCGTTTGTCTTAGAGGTCGACGCCTCCTCAGTTGGTGCCAGTGCCGTTCTTCTTCAGAAACCCTCCTCGGGGAAATTGCGGACATGCGGATTCTTCTCCAAGACCTTCACTCCTGCCGAACGCAATTACACTATCGGTGATCGGGAACTTCTTGCTATAAAGTTGGCCCTAGAAGAATGGCGTCACTTGCTGGAGGGGGCTCATCATCCCATAGAGATCCACACTGACCATAAGAATCTTTTATATCTACAATCTGCTCAGCAATTGAATCCACGTCAAGCCAGATGGTCACTTTTCTTCGCCCGTTTTGATTTCCTCCTACACTTCCGACCGGCTGAAAAAAACATCAGGGCGGACGCTCTCTCTAGATCCTCCGACACGGTGGGCTTGGAGCCACCCCTGCAGCACATCATTCCTCTGGAACGGCTTCTTTCAGCAGCTCCTGTAGACCTTCAACAGTTACCTCCTGGAAGACCTATGTCCGTCCTGCTTTGCGGCCTCGAATCCTTAAATGGGGACATTCTTCTCAAACAGCTGGCCATCCTGGGATTCGCAAATCCGTACAACTCATCTCGAGATACTATTGGTGGCCCACTCTCACTCAGGATGTTAGAGACTTTGTCTTAGCCTGTACCTCCTGTGCTCGGAACAAAGTTCCTCGCCTCAGACCCGCGGGTCTGCTCCAGCCTCTCCCGGTGCCAGGAAAACCTTGGTCCCATATTGCTATGGATTTTGTCACTGACCTACTGGCCTCATCCGGAAACACGGTCATTTGGGTGGTGGTTGACAGATTTTCTAAAATGGCTCATTTTGTGCCCCTGCCCGGGTTACCCTCGGCACCCCAGCTAGCCCAGCTCTTTTTCCACCACATCTTTCGCTTACACGGGCTCCCTTTGCACATCATCTCTGATAGGGGAGTCCAGTTTGTATCTAAATTCTGGCGGGCTCTCTGTGGCCGGTTACGGGTTCAGCTGGACTTTTCTTCTGCGTACCACCCTCAGACCAACGGGCAGGTGGAGAGGGTCAACCAAGTCTTAGGCACCTATCTGCGACATTTTGTGTCCGCCCGTCAGGATAACTGGTCTGACCTTCTCCCCTGGGCGGAATTTTCATATAATTCCCTAGACTCAGAGTCCTCTGGAGCCGCTCCCTTTTTTATTGTGTTTGGGTTACATCCCCGCCCGCCTCTCCCCCTAGCCGTTTCGTGTCACGTTCCTGCCGTGGATGCCCAAGTACGAGACATCAAGTCAATCTGGCAGGTCACTCGCCAGGCTCTTCTTCGGGCTTCCACTCGTACTAAAGTTCAGGCCGATAGGTATCGGAGACCTCCCCCTGTATTTAAGCCAGGTGATAGGGTTTGGCTATTGGCCAAATACATCCGTTTCAAGGTACCCAGCTACAAGTTGGGCCCTAAGTATTTGGGCCCTTTTGTGGTACTTCGTCAGCTTAACCCGGTCTCCTACAAGCTCCGCTTGCCTCCCACTCTGCGTGTCCCGAACGCCTTCCATGTCTCGCTCCTCAAGCCTGTGGTGCTGAATCGCTTCTCCCGTGGATCTGTCTCGCCTCCTCCTGTGGCCAACTCTGCTAACATCTTTGAGGTCAAGGAGGTACTGGCGCAGAAGACAGTGAGGGGGAAGCGGTTCTTTCTCATCGACTGGAAGGGGTTCGGGCCAGAGGAGCGTTCGTGGGCACCTGAAGGCAACTTGTCACCTGATCTCCGTGCTGGGGTCAAAAAAAAGAGGGGGAGACCTAAGGGGGGGGGGGGACGGTCATGGCGGCCACGGACCGTTCCCCTGCCTGCTGAGGGCTCGGCGCGGGCATCGCGGGCACCCGCGACCGTCCCCGTCCCCACGCCGGCTCTCTTACCTGGCCGCGCTCCGGGGCACGCCGCTCCTCTCCGTCCCGGCCGTCGTGCGCATGCACGCCCCCTAGCGCGCGCCCGACAGCTGGTCTAGATTTAAAGGGCCAATGTCCCGGTAATTGGCTTAGTGCCGGGCACTGGTACTATATAAGGGTTACGCCCCCAGCGCTCTGTGCCAGATCATTGGAGTGCTTTAGTGAGCTTAGTGTGTCTTTAGTGTCCGTATTGATTACCAGTGTACCAGTCCGCTTGCTACGTTTCCTGACCTTGCCTGTTTGCCGCCTGCCCTGACCGTCTGCCTGTTTCTGACCACGAACCTCTGCCGCCTGCCCTGACTTCTGCCTGTCCCCGACTACGCCTTTGGATTATGATTTTGTACCACGCAATACCCCGGCCGCCACCGCAGGCAAGTCACGTCAGGGGTAACGACCTGGTAGCCTCACGCCGCAGCAAGTCCATCCCGCTTTGCAGTGGGCTCTGGTGAAAACCGGGGGCTACTTAGATTCCGTTCCCTGGCGTGGCTTAACTATCATCGCTTGCGGTGGTCCAGTGAATCCACTGAACCTTTACAGTGTCTGTTATAAAACAGATCCATTGCCACCTCTGTGATGTGAACTTAGCCTACCTATAGTCTGAATTATTTGCAAGAATATAACAAATTTAAATATTTTTTAGGAAAGAAAAATTAAAAAAAAGTATTAAAATTTAAAATTAACACATAAAAATGATATTCAAATATTGACTGTAAGACCCCACATATCGGGAATCTCAGTACCTGTGACCATCTGTACCTTTAATTTATAATATAGCTTAGATGATTGGTCCAACAATAAAAACTTCATAATAGTAATAAATAATGTCTAGGTCAAAATAATGCCCTAACAAAGTACAACTTATTCTGCAAAAAAAAATTTTTGAGTCCTGGAGACTATAATTGATTGGGTCCTGAGGTTTTTATTTGGTGTGTTACATTCTTCCACTCTCTTTCAGACCTAACAGATGTGTCCAGTGTGAATGTTCCTGACTTGACTTGTAAACCATCACAACCAGAAGACATTGCTTCCCAGAGCATCTCTAAGAAATCCATCAGAAGATGTCTAAATCAGAAAAAATTATCATTTCTCCAACATCAAGTAAGTCATAGGAATATTGTGACTATTTTTTCCAATACAGCAGTCCCTTAACATACAATATTAATTGGTTCCTGGACGACCATTGTATGTTAAAAACTGATAATCGATTCCAAGGTCCCAAAATGTCACCAACATAATGCTACGTGAAGATTATCCCCTTACCGGCACCAGGATGTACCAGGAGGAAAAAAACTTAGAGCCATATTTTTAACACTGGCTGTTAAAGAAAATGAAGGAGACAACTAATACAGAAAAAGCAAGTCATTACATATAACAACAGAGAGAGCTGCAGGAGGCTGGAAATAACTTTCTAATTATACATAAAAACAAATGACACCGGCGCAAACTCTTCTATACATCACCCAACTCAATATAGCAACTTTCCAGATAGAAATAGAATAGCTCAACAATCACTATTGATTAAAGCAATGGTTAGCACCTGATCCAGCAGTGGTTAATCCACAATGAGCTCTCATATCCCAATCAACTCCGTATCTCACAACTAAAGTTCATTTTAAAATACACGTGAAAGCACCAAAAATTACAAGAACATTTGCAACATACCTAAAAGCTCATCCCATGAACTGTATCCAGTTGTACAATATCCACAGCAATCCACTTAACTAACAAAGATAAGAATTGGAATATTAATATTTCAATAATCAAAGTGTCTCCAACACAAAAACTAGCTGGCAGGCTAAGATGACATTACCTAGACTACAAAGGCCTGCGCAATACAAAAACACCAACAGTATTTCAGAAGAACTCATGGTTTCCTTCATCAGGTATACATTTGTGTTGCCATCCTAGCATTAACTACCATCCCTTTATTTATGTCAGTTTAGATAAAGGCGATTAGATGTAAATATAAAAACTTTTAATCTTTTTTATAAAAAATCTCTAAATTCTCACTAGCATTATATAATCCTTAAAAGTAATAAATCCCTAAAAATATCATAATCCCTACATAATCCCTAAATAAATCCCTAAAAATATATACATATATGCAAGTACCATCATGCATTGTGTTCCTTATTTAAGATGCAAATATTTCAATGTCAACATTAAGGCCATTTGGTACCTGAGTATTTAAATTAAAAATCCATTTTGTTTCTATCCTGGACATTTTACCAATAAGATCCTGTTACCTCCATCCTAATTTAACTTGTTCAATTCCAAAAAATGTTACGTTTTTTAGGGATTTCTCATGCAAATGGCAAAAATGTCTGGATAGTGGATGTCCTAAATACCCTTTCTGAATGTTATATAAGTGTTCTCTCAAACAAACATATAATGGACTGTTTGTCCTTCCTATATATATTTTAGCAAATATATCGCATTTATTACATTTTTGGTTTTACATTTAATATTATCTTTAAAAAAAAAAAAAAAAAAAGTTTCAGTAGTAGTTCCATTACTAAAATTTAAAGTTTTACTTTTATTAGTATGGCAACTTAGGTAATTTTATAGCAGCTACGGTTAAAAATATGGTTAAAACTACAGTTAAAAACACCGGCAGTAATGGTATTGACACAGGAAGTACCTGGTTGGAAAATAACCATATAAAACGGTCCGGTTTTTATTCATGTGGACATTGTTATGCATGCCGATGTTGCCATACTAATAAAAGTAAAACTTAAAATTTTAGTAATGGAACTACTTCTAAACGTTTTGAAATAAAAGTTCATATTACATGCCAAACCAAAAATGTAATATATGCAATAATATGCCCATGTGATAAAATATATATAGGAAGGACAAAACGTCCATTATATGTTCGTTTGAGGGAACATTTTTATAACATTCAGAGAGGGCATTTAGGACATCCACTATCCAGACATTTTTGCCATTTGCATGAGAAATCCCTAAAAAATTAAAAAATTTTTGGAATTGAACAAGTTAAGGGATGAAGGAAAGGGGATCTTATTGGTAAGATGTCCAGGATATAAACAAAATGGATTTTTAATTTAAATACTCAGGTACCAAATGGCCTTAATGTTGACATTGAAATATTTGTATTTCAATTAATGAAGACAAAAAAATATTGATATTAAAGATTAAAAGTTTTTATATTTACATCTAATCGCCTTTATCTAAACTGACATAAAGAAAGGAATGGTAGTTAATGCTAGTTTGGCACTTCCAATGCAGCTCTGATGAAAGAAGTTGTGAGTTTTTTTGAAATGTGTTGGTATTTTTGCATTGGACAGGCCTCTGTAGTCTAGATCAGCAGTTCCCAACCTTTTTTCCGCTGGTTTTATGCAAGATGTTTCTGTGGCCCAATGGGGGGGGGGCTTTCAGGGGCGGGGTTTATGGAAGGGTTTGGATGTTTAGAATCACCACTAAAAAAAAAACCAATAAAGTGCATACTGTTTCATTTGGGGGGTATGGGTTGGGGTAACCAGTATGTTATAACTGCAGACTGATTGTCAACCCTGTGGGTCAGTATTATATTAATAATGCTGACCCACAGAGCTGACAATCGGTCTGCAGTAATATTCATCAGCTCTTTGATTATCCCATATATAAATATTGCCTCCCTGAGTCTATTTTATATGTGTGTTCTATATATATATATTATATATATTATATTATTATATATATATATTTATATATATATTTTATATATCCCCCTGCAGTATTAGGAAGTGGGACATGGCCCCCCCCTGTAGAAATTTTGGAAGTAGATATGCCCCTCCTGTAATTATAAGAAATAGATATGCCCCCCGCCTGTAGTAATTAGAAATAGATATGGTCCCTGAAATTATTAGAAGTAGATATGGTCCCGGAAAAAATTAGAGTGGGATATGACCCCCCCTGTAATTATTAGTCATAGATATGGTCCACTGTAATTATTGATAGATATAGCCCCCCTATAATAATTAGAAGTAGATATGCCCCCCTGTAATTATTAGAAGTAGATATGGTCCCCCTGTAATAATTAGAATTAGATATGTCACCCCTGTAATTATTAGAAGTAGATATGTAACCCCCTTTAATTATTAGAAGTAGATATGGCCCCCTGTATATTCTGCTTTATACAATGCCTACCATGTGTAATTTCAGCTTTTCTTCACTTAATTATTTTATTTGCAGATGTTTCTTGCCTCTAAGGAAGAGCATAAGGTTGAAATATCTAAACAACATGACACTTCAATGCAGATATGTGAGAGAGACTCATGTGCATACAAAGGTATTAAAAATTTATTTTACTATTTTTAGAAAGTTGTGGAATATTTAATTATATGCAGCAACACATACAATGATTTAGCCAGTGGTTCACTCGTATAATATATTTGAGATTCCATAATCCTCATCCCTCTAATTCTAATTTCTTACTTCTTAAATTGCTGTGTATTATTCAGCTGTTTGTTAGTCGTGTCTTTTCCTGTGAAATCTGGTTGGTTTTATGACCCCTTTTTCAGAGGTCAACTTCCCCTTTCTTAGTGCTGCTTTGCTATCAAGGACATGAATATAAGCACAGAATTTCTGCATAATTCATGCTTTGTTGCTACATAGCTGGGGAATATTTAGTAGAAAGTTTTTCTAAATTTGCCCTAAATTTGCCCTAATTTCTGAAAGGTTGGGGTTCCTAGGTATCCATAGATCATAGGTCTGCTACTCTCTGCACTTCAAGATTTTTTTCTACAAACATCCATAGACTTCATTAGAGAGAGCTGCACACATACCCAGACAGTCCTTCAGTTTCTTCTTATATTTAGCCTTCTTGGCTTGCAGAATGGAGACCCAGAGATGAGATCCACATCAGACATTGATGGCCTAATCTCTGAATGTGTCATTAGTGTCGTCTACAGTGGGAACATTTAGTATCAGTGAGTGTGTTGTCTCTATAACAGCCTCATAACAGTGTTAAAATGCACAAAAGATAAAACACAGATGTCTAAGACTTTGCGTTCTTGATCTGATCGGCCTTTATCTTATGTTTTTCATTTCATGAGACATCATCGTTTCCTACATTTCACAGAAAAACAAGTGCTTTTTTGTTTAGCCCTTACTCATAAGGCCAATAAATAGGCCATGTTCACACGGCTTATTTGGGCACGGATTGGAGCCGTACTGCGCGGCGTATTTGTGCTGCAGTACGGCTCCAATCCGTCCTGTCATTACGGTAATACCTCAGTTTCATAGAGAACTGTGGATTTTCCCTCGCTCCTCCCCGCTCGGCAAATCCGCCGCGGGGGGGAAAGTGACAGCAAAAATTTTTTACGGCGCGTACGCGCCGTAAATTTAAAGCATTGTCTATGGGGCCGGGAGCGGCGCCTACGCCGCACCCCCGCCCCGCCCCTTATTCAAGCCGTAACTGCGGGCGAAATCCGTCCCGCAATTACGGCTTGAATAAGCCGTGTGAACACTGCCTAATAGGTTTTTCAGTTTTGAGGTCATTAGTTTAACCACTTTTAAGTGACAGAGAATACTTGCTTCACTTTGACAAATCCTTTTTAAAGGGCTTGATTCATGAATCCAACCCCTGTCCATATGTTCTAAGAGCGTATATGGATGTCATAGCAGAGAGTCCTCTGCTCAGGATCACCCTCTATGAGCCCAAATGGAGAGACAATGGTAGACTTGGGACATCCTTGTACTGTATGGATGGCTGTTCATGAGTGGCCATCAAGTTATACTACATCTTCTGCAGGAGCTACTACAGTGTAAATGCCTGGCTGGCTGTAGCTTCCAAAATCAATTGAAACTACCCCTTTAATCAATTTAATCTATTTTCAAAAATCAATGACTTTTAACTAATTTGTTTAGACAAGAACCCATTTTGATGGTCCTTTTTAGTGCTTAAGTATCTCTAGAAATTATTGGCAGCTATGTCTGATTTTTCCTTCTTAGGAATAATGATTTTTTAAAATGTTATTCTTTCAGTTTTGTATAACCTGAATTGTTGCCTAAATGACCCTAATGGAAAAAAAACCTGAATTAGTTAACTCTGTAGGCTAACATGTTTCTGTAGGCTGTCAACAAAATAAGACAAATGCAACACTTCAAAACTCTTCTGATATTAACGTGTTGCAACCAGATGTGGAAATACATTTGTCTGGATTTCGGAATGATTACTGTAAGTTCTTGTAAGTTATATTTTATTATTCCATATTCTTATTACTGTTACCTAGTAACTAACACTTATGTTTTATTAGATTTGTAAATTTGTGACTTTCATATTACAAATATACTGCCTTCTTGTATAATCTGTATAGACAGTGCAAAAGGGTGTTTGGTTTTAATATGGAAGTTACATCTTGGAGTTTTTGGAAAGAAAGTATTAATAGATAACTACAGTATCTATCAAAAAAATGTGTATCTTCCTTCCCACACTAACCAGAGCGTGGCAGGGCACCTCCTTTAGCTTTGGTACCTTATCAATAGTGTTGCACTTCAGATTCAGGTCAAAGTCAAATTTGCCCTGAATCCAAGTGCTTTGATTTGGCTTAGCCCGAATGCATATTTGTTGAAAAATCAACCTTAACCATAACCCTAAATTGAGGTCAGGAGTTTGTTTTTTAGTATGTTTAAATGGGTTAAGTTACCCTTTTCCTTGCACTTCCAGTCCTGTGGTGATGTGTCACTGATGCATGCCCAGATGATATGTGACGTTGGAACTAAAGTACTATAAAACCCGAAGTGCCGGGAAATGGGTAAGATAATCCATTCAATCGCAATTAAATAATAAAATAAAATAAAATAAAATAAAAAAAAAACTCGACCCCCAGTCCCAATGCAGGGGTTTTGTTAGGTCACCTTCAAGAATTTGGCTATGTTTAGATTAAGTGTTGGAGTTAAAAAAAAAAAAAAAAACCCCAAACCCAAATTTTTTCACAAGTTTTGTCAAACTGAACAGGCACAGAGCAAAACTACTTGTGAAAGTTCCAGAACCAAAAAGAGTGTCATCTGTATTTAAACCCCATCTTCTAAGGCCTCGTTCACACGGCTTTTTGGGCACGGTTGGCGCCCTTCCGGCCGGTTTGCTCTTCAGCGGCGCCCAAACCGTCCCTGTCATTACGGTAAAACCACTGCTTCATGGAACATGGATTCCCTCGCTCCCCCTTCCCCGTCGGGAAACGGGGCCCGGGGGGGGAGGGGAAATGACAAGCACATTATTTACGGCGCGTATGCGCCGTAACAATTTCTTTCTATGGGGCGGGGGGGCGGGCCCCGCGCGCGCCGCCCCGCCCTTATTACGGCGGATTTGTGAGCTAATACGGCTCACAAAACCGTCGGGGAAAAAACCGTGTGAACCGGGCCCAATGATAATAACATTTTTTTTATCTCCCAAAGTAAAGTTTTAAAAATGAGCGCGAAAAATGGGAATAAAAAGATGCAGCTGATCCTCTGCCGCCTAAAAAATGGAAATTTTATGTGGAAAGTCAAAAAAATGTTTTTTTTTTTTTATTA